>CAIGRB010112190.1:118006-165952 GCA_903798255.1 Fraxinus quadrangulata
AATGAGTTTGATATATTTAAAATAATATAATTAAATATAATAATATATGTAGTAATTTTTTTATTTTAAATGGTAGGAAATGGTTAACGTTCAGTGAATGTTGTTAAAATATCAACAACAACGTACAATGAATGTAGCTAAAACATTAACGACAACAATGAAAAGATGTTGCAAAAAATAAAGATTTAAGTATCGACATCATTCAAAAAAGTTGCATAAAAGTTATTAGTAACATTCAAATAACGTTGCAAAAATGTTATCAGCAAAGTTAAAAAAACGTTGCAAAAAAGTAATTTGCAACATTAAAAAAACTATTGAAAAACATTGAGATTTGCAACATATGTCTGAACGTTGCAAAAGATCTTTGGCAACGTTTTTTGAACGTTACAAAAGGCTCTTTTCGTTGTAGTGGAAGCATCCAAATTAGTGAGTTTAACAAGTGAAAATTGTAACTAGGTGAGTAAGATTTGTTTATTTGATTTTCACTTTCAACGGTGACTACTAGATTCTTGGTCCATTATGACTAAAACCATTCAAGTATTTTAATGATCACCAGTGTTAAGCTACCAGCGCCTATCGGCGAGAACTGGGCTTGGTTAGCCAAAGCCCTTAGCTTCTAACTTCATTCATTCGAAAGGTCGATCATAGCTGGAAATCTATACCTGGGTCGAGCACCCCCTAAATAGATTGAATCGGGGTTCTTGATTGCCAATCTTGAACATATCTGATAGCCTAATTTTTATTTTTTGTACGCCTGCCATTTATACTTTGTATCAGCAAAGACCAGTTTAAGGTCTATGAAAATTGATTTCTTTACCTTGGACTAGATGTTATTAGTTAGAGCGAGCATGTGAGCCTTTTGCACAATTTTTGGTTAATGCTAATGCCTTTCTAGCTATTGTCAGCCTTTCCAAAAGCCAAATGCCATTAATCACGATGCCAATATAGGCTAGATTTTGGTTGAACTAACATTCGGCATGTTAGCGTTAGTAGGCTTGATTTATGTGGCTTTTCTTGTCGATCGGTAGAAGAAAGCTAAACTATGGGGTTTAAGCATTATTAGCCATGGGCTTACTTAGGCTCCATTAGATGAACACGTCGATTCTTTGTTGATATGTAAGTCTATAATTTGAATGCCGATCTTTGCTATGTGTATTTCTTGAGAAAGAGTCATGTTGTGAATGAATGGAAACAAACTAAGAATGATGGACCTACATGGGTTTTGCAAGAACATTTCTACCCTCAAATGATTCATTGTTAGTCAATGGATTTCTCGCAAAGAATGTAACAGTTTCTATGTGATTGCAATGTTTCTTTAGCATAAAATAACATAGAGAGCTTCGTATTTGTGAAGTTAAGTACCATCTCATGTTAGAATCAACAATTAATTCCATATGAGGAACGTGTCGTATTGCCGACACATTAAACTACGGCTTCATTAAGTGCTTATTATCGTCTACATTGAGCTTGACCTTCATAGCATGAATCACTTCGTTCAATTTTATCCTAGTCAAAATAATAAATAATGTTTTCATCATATTTATCCATTCCCATTTTCATTCATCTATCAAATTTTTGTTATAGTCTCTATCGCAGACCAACACAATTATATTCAAAGTGCAGTTTGAAGATACGGTTATACCTAAAACAAGAGAAAAGTAATATAATGTATACTATCATGTAATGGCTTGAACCATAAAATAATATTATACAGTGAAAACATTATAATTACTTCCAAGAGAAATAACAAAGTCCAACATATATCAATTAGATCTTCTGAGTATTTTGTTATACCCATAAAATCTCATGTTGGGCTTGGGTCAGGCCCACTTGGCCCATTTTCACTTCTATATATATGTGATTCATTTCATAATTAAGGTATGTTCTCTAACCCTATCCTATTCCCCTCTTCCGTCTTTTGCACTCATTTTTTCTGTTGTCCGGTCGTTGACTTGACCGTCGGAGTGCAAACGGTCGGTGTGCTTTGCCTTCTAACAGGGTGTTCAGTGTATAGGTGATATTCACGTAGAGAGAACGTGGTGGAAATTCTGTTGGCACATTTTTTTGGGGTCAACTGATTAGCGCCGTCTATGAAAAACGGTACGTTAACCATTTTTTACCACGTACCAAAAGTCACTGAAAAAAGATAATTTTCTGGGCAATTTCTACTAAAAAAAGCAAAGGCAGCAACATGCAAAGATGATATTTTCGAAGCAAGTTCTCTACCGAAAAAATGAAAGAAGTTGCCCACAACAAACAAAGAAAATGGAGCTACTAAGATCTGAAATTTTTTGCTTGAAGAATAAACTTTCCGGCAAAGGGTTGAAAAATCCGCCATGAAAAATGGCTATTTCCGGTTGATGGTTGAAGAAATCTACCATGAAATCGATACAACAAACAAAACAAAAAAGTATGATTTTCCAAGGAGTTCCTTCAACCAAAATGGAGAGTAAAAATGGAAAACACTCCATCTTTTAATCTCGGGCAACCATAGAAGATCACAATCAAGAAAATATGGATTTATTTCATACACATCAACTTATGGGTTTGTCCAACAAAATACTCACGAAGAGATGAAAATGAAGAGGTGAACCACCATTGTTTGATACTTCAAGCATTAAAAAATTCAACAACAAAGACCAGAAATGGAGGCCATTATTAGTCCTGCTGTGGGCATTTGGCAAAAAGAAGCTCAATATTACCACGATACATATAAATGGAGCAAATGAAAAATGACAAAAAATTAGAGACTATGATTAACAATACAACCAAGCTTCAACTTAAACAGCTCTACTACCAACTGAAGAAGAAATGAGTTATACTTTTTGGTATTTACCTACTGTCGAAACCTCTATAACCTCCGACGACCGCCATTCAACCTTTGGTTCTGCTAGTGCTTGGTCCGATTTTTTTTTGCCCATATTAAATTACGATAGTGACAGGACCATAGTGGTGGCGTGTTGGACCAAATGAGTTGTCTATTCAACTTTGCAAGCTAATTTTTTGGCAGAATGAAAGGAGCAGACGTTTCCGGCTTGATTAGTACCTTTTCTAGCTTTATGAATGACGTGAAAATATCCACTAAAATGGGTTGGAAAGGGTGGACAATAGGTAACGGGCTTTGGAGATTATGGGTAAAAAAATTTATAAAGTTAGACTAAAGTCTGAAGTGCTAAAGAGCCTTAATTCATAAACATTGATGTGCATACGTTTAGAAACTTATAAAGGTACACGACCTTCTAATACTTATGCAAAACTATAAATTTGATATTATTATTGAAGTGGAATAAGTTCGGATTATACTGAAGAGCATTACAATATATTAAACAGAAGCAGTAAGTGCACGAAATAAATAACACCAGTACATGAGCTAAAAGAATTTTATTTATTTAACAAATATTTGACTCAGACTTGGGGGACTATTGCGATACTGGTATCTTAGCATAATTACATTATTACTTCTAGCATATGTATTATATTATTGCTACCGAATATGTACTTCACATCACTGCTAGCCGGTTATGACGCATATTATATCTCGAAGAAATTTAAAATGTCATTATTCACTTTATCGTCATGGGTAATTTGAGGGGCAAATGGACCCCAAATTTATTTGATATATGTACAGTGGATATATTGCATTGTATTACAGGATTGGTTTAGTCCATATTATAGAGGACATGCTACCGAAATTTCAACAAATTATATGCATCATCTATCTTGCAAGGCAATTCGTAAGCCCTCGCTTGTTCAGGTTGTCACGAATATTTTCTAAGCCAGTTCGTAAGTCCCCACTTATTCAAGCTGCTTATACCTCAGAAGCCATCTGTAAGCCCTCATATTTCGAAAACTATTTATGAGTATTCATCTGCTCACGACATATTATATCGAGACAATTCGTAAGCCCTCACTTATTCAGACTGGCACACATATTTTTTGAGGCAGTTCGTAAGTCCTCACTTATTGGAGTTACTCGCCTATTTGGGACCAAAGCATATTTTTGAGGCAGTTCGTCGGAGTTACTTACATTTTTTAGGCAATCTATAAGACCTCACCTACTGACGACTTATATTTCAAAGTCCGACACGTACATGAATATACGACTCAGACATGAAGGACTATTGTTATACCCTTAAAATCTCATGTTGGGCTTAGGTCAGGCCCACTTGGCCCATTTTCACTTCTATATACATGTGATTCATTTCATAATTAAGGTATGTTCTCTAACCCTATCATATTCTCCTCTTCCGTCTCTTGCACTCATTTTTTCTTTTGTCCAGCTGTTGACTTGACCGCCGGAGTGTAAACGGTTGTCGGACCTTTTTTTAAATGGCAACCTTTGCCTCCTAACGGGGTGTTCAGTGTGCAGGTGATGTTCACGTAGAGGGGACCAGACGGGGATTCTGTTGGCACATTTTTTTGGGGTCAACATATTTCTAGTGGCATTCCTCAACCTTATGTTTATCTACATTACAAAGCATAATATACATGAACAATAATGTTTGATCAATTTAATGGTACATGACATGTAAATCCAATCATGTATAGAGCTTAAATCTTTGTTCGGTTTACCATTTAAGCTCAAATATCAATATGATCAATAACAAGTGCATCATAGCTAATGCCTTTGGTTCATTCAAACTTTATCCTAAACTCAGGATCTCAAAGTGTGTTAAGCATCACTTTTATAGTGACATATAAATTACAAATTAGGCTTGGCCTAAGTATACGGAGCTTGTCGAGTCAATTTTTAGTCCAGGATGTCAAAATAATAACTTTCGTATGAAGCTATTTTTACCTTGTATAATATCTATAGCTAAAATCATGGTAGACCCTTGAATACAGGGATTGCTACAGCTAAGGTGTCTATAACTTGTTATTCTAATTACTAACGCCAACACGCTCCCTCAAGTATGTGTGTAGTTATCCCCAATGTCCAGCTTGTCAAGTGAGATATAGAAGTTTTTTATTGGAAAATTGTCTTCGTGAGTATGTCTGCCAACTAGTCTTCCGACATGATAATGGAAACTTAATGATATTTTCCTTTAGATTATGTTTGATGAAATGCTGATCCACATCTACATGCTTGGTACAATCGTGTTGGACTAGGTTATGGGATATGTCAATGGCAGCCTTGTTATCACATAAAAAACTCATTGCAGAACTAGGAGCAAAACTAACCTCTGTTAGTAATCTTCTAAGCTAAAAAAAGCTCACAAAGTCCTTTAGCCATACCTCGGAACTCAGCTTCAGTGATGGACAGAGCTACTACCTTCTGTTTCTTGCTCCTCCATGTAACTAAGTTGTCTCTTGCAAATGTAAAGCAGCTCGAAGTAGATTTTCTATGAAGATATTCCTTGTCCAGTCCGCATTTCTGTACCCTTCAATATTCAGATGGTCATTCTTGGAGAACATTATCATTTTTCCCGATGATAACTTTAGATAGCGAAGGATTTGTATTATTGTACCCATATGGTCTTCACTAGGACAATGCATAAATTAGCTTACTACACTTACGACGTTAGCAATATTTGGGCAAGTATGGGATAGGTAGATGAGCTTACCCACTAATCTTTGGTATCTTCCTTTATCAGTGGGGACATGGTCTGAATGTTCCCCAAGGCTATAGTTTTGGGCTATTGGAGTATCCACGGGTTTGCACTCGAGTAGTCCCACTTCTAAAATAAATCCAACATATATTTTCATTGGGAGAGAAATAGGCCTTTTGGTGACCTCGCCGCCTCTATTCACAAAAGTATTTAAGTCTTCCCAGGTTTTTCATTTCAAATTCAGTAGAAAATTGCCTTTGTAGCCTGGAGATCTCATCGCGTAATTATCATGTCATCTACGGAGACTATTAAGGTTGTTGCCTTGCCTTTTCAGTGTTTTAGGAAAAGAGTATGGTCTCAGTTGCTTTGGAAATAAACCATACTTTCTCATAGTTGAACTAAATCAACCAACTACACATGGGGTGATCGTTTCAACCCATACAACTCCCGCTCCAATTTACAACCAATTTCAGTCTCTGATGATGTTGTATACCCTAGCAAAATTTCTATATAGATCTTCTCTCCAAGATTACCATGGAGAAAGACATTTTTCACGTCGAGATGGTGTAGTGGCCAATCCAAATTTGCTGCAAGAGACGATAAAACTCTCATAATATTCAATTTTGCTATTGGTGAGAATGTTTCCAAATAATTTATGTCATACATCTGAGTAAATCCCTTCGTCACGAGCATCGCCTTGTATCGATCGATGGATCAATAAACTTTGTATTTTATAGAGAATATTTTTTGCATCCCACTATTTTCTCCCCTTCCAATTGTGGAACTAACTTCCAGGTATTATGTTTCTGTAAATCCTCCAACTCTTCTTGTAGTGCTTGTGCCCACTCCGAATTTGATAATTCCTCTTCAACACTATTAGGGATATGGCAGGACGATAATGTTTGCATAAAAGTCTTAAGAGGATCAGATAGATTTTGAGTGGACGCGTAATTTGCGATTTAGTACTTCGACTTTCTTTATTCCTCGTCTATTGAGTATCGGTGATTTCCACGATTGTGTCTAAAAGGCAAAACATAACCAGTAGGAGAATCTAGAACATGAGTATGTGAGGGTGTAGTGAGGTTATTTACCTAGAGTATTCCAAGAGAAGTGCCTTCAGGTACTGGAGATTAAGGGGATTTAGTATTTTTAAGCTCTCTATTTTTTGAGTTCTTCATTTTCAACCTCTTTATTTTTTGTTTCTTTATTTTCAGGGTAGTGCACTTGCCAATTCTACATGTTCATTCTTTGGTACAATATCTTGCAGTTCAATTTCTATTTTTTCCAGTTCTTCTCTCATCTCCTAGAGCCATTTCATTCTCTGATACTGCATCTTGTAATTCAATATCTATAATTTCAATTCCATTCTCACCTCCTGGAGCCATTGTCCAATTTAACTCTTCAACCTAAGTCTCCATTTGAAGAGAAGAATTGGGTACCAATGATAAATAAAAAGTCTCAGACTCAAGGAATGTAACATCCATAGTGATATATGCACGATTGGAAGTAAGATCGTAGCACCAATAGCCCTTTTTATGTAACCCATATCCCAAAAACAAATACCGAAATACACACTGATTTAGCTTGAAGCGCATATTCTTGTGGAGATGGACGAAAGCAACATACCCAAAAATTCTAAAAGGGAGCATCAATACGTCAGGCGGAGAAATATGAGTTACAGAGGATTTGTAGGGGAATCTTAAAATGTAAAACATTCGAAGGCTTATGGTTTAGTAAATATACTACAGTAGTTACAACATCTCCTAAATGGCAACTTAGCACCTATGCTCCAAGGAGTAAAGTGACATCATTTTGTTGTGGTGTCTGAGAGCATGATGTCTCATGAAGGAGATCATGTGTAACGATCCAAATTTTAATATTAGAATTCGCTACCAAAAGTTATGAATTTAATTACAATTTAGTAAGCAACCGACCATAGAATGATTAATGACATTAAATTGTTGACAAGGTTATCCTCTAATTAAGGAAAATTGCAGCCAAGGTACCAACCTTTCATTTAGTTATAGATTTTGTTCAAACCTTTCATTTGTGTCACTTAAGGTACCAAATCTTTAAAAAAATCGCAAATCTAGTCCAAATTGACGATTTCCGTCTATTTGATTACCAAAATCGTTAGTTGACCCCAGAAATGAAAAATTTAATAATTTTTCCCAAATAGATCAGGGCAATCTAGGCATTACACACTTTTTCTTTTAAAAAAAAGTCAGTTACTCTTCATTTCTTCATCAAATATGGAACTTGCAAAAATCCACGAAAATGAAAATGAAGGGTGCGAAGAAGAAGATGATCTTCCATCAGATTTTGCAGCCCATATTTGAGGCTCTATACCCCAACATGTATATAATAAGTGTGCTCCATTTTTTCCCATTTACGGTATGAAACACTGCGATTACAAGTCGTTCGTACAGATTGTCTTCATGTACTGAAAAATGTTAAGTGATTTGATAATTTGGGAGTTAATATTAGCTTGTTCTATAAATGTGCATTGCTCAAACTAAAAAGAGTTTGGGCTTTTTTCATGTCTTTCAGGAAAAAATACAAAGTATTTTAGCATATACCTATATTATGGTGGAATTTTATATGGAAAGATGAGAAATTTTGTGTACGAGCATCGTAAAATAAGTTATCTAGACTATGTCAACCCTGATTTTTTCAAAAGATTTCTTCTGGACAAATGCCATGAAGATATTGAGATATTCTGATAGAATCAAATATCTATACAAGTTGGAGAAGAAGAGATTGAGTGAAACAGCATTCTGGTTAAAGATTCAAATTTCATGAATGTAGTAAAGTTGCTTGATGAAAATATGATGGCTAAATTGTATTGCTTGCCTGTAGTTGAGGTTTTGGAGTTATCATGGGATGAAATAGAACATAAGGATGTTTCTGTGGTTGATTTGAGACTGGTGAGGAGTTGGTTAATGTTCAAAAGTTTAGAGTACATGATGAACCAGTAGATGAGAAACAACCATGCTAAGCTATTGGGATTTATGATGATTCATTAGAAGGTGATGACTTGTACATAGTTGATAAAGTAGATGACATGGAAGCAGATGAAGTAGCTGATCCTGGTAAAACTGATGTCGGTAAAATAGAGGTAGAGGTTAATTTAACTGGGGCTGAACAGTGGTAGGTGTGGATTTTGATGGTGGTTTTGAAGCAGACTTACCTGAGGTGCAGGCTGGTGAAACTAATGTGCAGTTTGCTGAATCGGAGGTACATGCTACTGAACCTGATGTGCAACATTGTCAATTAGAGGTGTAGGTTGGTGAAACTGATGTGGAACATGGTGGATCAAATGTGCAATGTGGTAAAAATAATGTGCAACAATGTGAACCACATATTAAGGTGCATGTTGGTGAATTTAAGGTGGAACACGATGAACCAGAGCAATCTGAGGCTAACTTCACTGCAGATAAAAATACTACTAAGGGTCAAATTGAACCAACATATTGACACTGAAACATATCATCATGTTGAATAAGAAGATCATGTATTTGATGTGAAAGTAGATTCTATAATGATGAATATGAAGAGGGTTTTTTTGGAGGAATTCACATATGTTGTTCTAGACTGTTGAAGTTGAATTCCTTGCATTATACTATGTTTTCATCTAGTTTTCAAATTGTATTCATCAAATATTAGGTGCACACAATTAAGAAATATGTAAAAGCTTTGTTATTTTCTAAGCATATCTTAAAAAATGTTTGGTACTGTCCGTGCAACTATTACCAAATGTTTGGCACTATCACTGGAATCAACCCAATCCAAACTAACCCGAGTTTGGTCGATTTGGATTGGATTGGGTTTCGACTGTGAATGAGATGATTTCAGTTTGAATTATTGTCAAACCGAACATGTTGTGTTGGATTTGGGTTGGATTCAAAACCAATCCAACCCAACCCATGCCTTGCCCTATTAGCCACATATCAATAATCTCTTAACTAAACACTCAAAAAGCAAAAGATTTTGATTAAAAAAACAGAAAAATTCTGTGTAAGAGAGACTAAAGGAAAATCTCACCAACTTCACCAAAAGGCATGAGATGTGTGATGTTCTTCATACTCAAAAAATATAGAAGCAATTGGATTTATCATCCCATCAGATTAGGAATATATGGCATCATCACACGTATATCTGTGTCCAGTTATTCTGTTTCAATTCATCAGGCAATTTTACCATCATATACATTTCCTAGTGATTGTTCGAATATCATTTACATTTGTAGAATTGCAATACCTCAGGCCTGGGTCCCAAAAGGGAATGAAATTTTGGGAGAAGAAATAGCCTACCTTATGGTGTCTTTGAGCTAAACTCACATGGACATCGTCTACTTAGGTCGAGTTCAGGCAAGAAAAAATACATCTGGCCTAATACTAGAATGCTACATTGTAAATCTATCTTTCAAGCTTCAACAACATTCATTAATTCATAATTTGTTCTAGTCCTTGTGAAACTTTTTCAATAGTAGTTTGTTTTTATATTCCAACTGAGAAACATAAATAAGCATACATTATTGATGACCTGCAAAACCCAAATTTCGGAAATATCACTATCTGCACAACCAAACTAATCGTGTTCATCTTACCCTGACCCAAAAAGTGGAAGATAAAAATTCATATAAATCTCAGTTTTGAAAAATTAATTCATCCGTACTTATCTATCTCTTGCCAATGCATCTTCGACGTGTGATTATCTCCCAATGTATCATCATCAAGTAATACTTTATCTTCTTCTAAAACATTTTGCTCTTGATGGTGCAAGACATGTGGGTACATATCGTTGATTATATCCATTACTTGATCATTATCACAATCAATGTCATCACTCAAATGCAAAACAAGTTAGCGGTGGAAGAACCTAACGTGGCCCCCAATCGTGCACATTGACAATTCCATTTAGGCCATGTTTGATTTGGCAAACTTTTTCATGGAAGATGGAAATTATATTGTATTTCCACTTTTTTGCATGTTTTAATGACTAAATTTTCGATGTAACTGATTTTCCATATTTTCTTGGTTTTTGAGGAAAAGCTTTTCCCTTGGGTTTGATGGGAAAAGTTTTTCCATGCAACTTTTTTAAAATTTTTTTTTTTCAAATGAAACAAATTATATCCCTAATTGTAAAAAGTTTTATCCCTTTAATGGACAAATTCTTAAAAAAAAAAAAAAAAAAAAAAAAAAACAAAACCAAAAAAAAAAAAAAAAAACAAATGACAAGTCTCATAGCACAGCTTCTCAATCAGACCTCAATCCAACTAAAAAGTGCAAATTAGAAATTTAGTCTCCCTATATATATGTACGAAACAACGAAAGAAATTTTTTTAAGAGTCAGCAAGAAACTAATAGAAAATTTAAACAATTATTTTCAAATCTCATATAAGGGGGAAAAAAGGAACTTGGTCACTTTTTTCCTTCTCATTTTCGTAGCAATTATAGAGTAGGTACAAATACATAAACTAGGTAAGTTTTCCTTATTTGAACTCCACTCCATTATAATGTTTTGCTTATTTATGATTTCTGTATTACAAATAGTAAAACATCCAGCTCCCAAACGTCAGGAAAAATGAAAATAGTAAAAAAATAAAAAAGAGAAAATGCAACATACATTGATTTGTATCATTAACTGCTTGTAGCACAATAGCCCCCTCTTGATGTCCAAAGTCAAAACCAGCTCCTCAATTAATAAAGAAAACACAAAAAGGAAATAAATAAATAAAATCAAACTACTTTTAATCTTACATTGTACATAAATCCTTCTTATCAAAAGACTAATAAACAGAACTAAAAAACAAAAACGAAACTAGTTTAAATAAAGAGAGAAAAAGAAAAAGAAATATATTGAAAATATAAAGAATAAATGAGTTTTACGTTATGAATAATATATAAAGGTTTTGTGAGGAGGATGAATGATATGAGAAGGTCACTCCAATTTTAAATTTAGCCCTTTGTATATGTGCAAAAGTTAGAGAAGCCACTCCAGTTTTAAATTTGCAAAAGCCCATATTTGAGGCTCTATACCCATGTGGTACTTGAATTTACGAACTTACCTTGTTGCAATTTGAATTGAAGAAAGCTCTATTTTCTATAACTCATTGTGCAGCCCCTACAAGATATTTTAACTAATAATAAAAACTTTCTATTCAATTCAGAAACAGTACAACAAAAAATTAGGCCGAAAATAAACACGAGGATATAATTTTTCATCATTAATGCTTCAGAATACGAAGAAAAATATTTTTTACCATTAACATGGCAGATTTAGAAACAATATATAAAAATGTATATTGTTTTTGGGGTTTCTTAATGTGGTGGGGAGAATTGTTTTAAAGTATATGATGAACATTGATAGTCATTAAGAGATTGAATGCAAGACTAAATTATGCTCTAAAGTATTCTCCAATTACACAAAGTAGTGATATATAGTACAGGCGAATATATAAAAGCCACGTATAGAAACAGGGGCTAAGAAAATACAACCAATAATAGATTGTCATTTTAAACTTAAAAGAGAATTCCTTATTATTCTCCAGTCATCTAAACAAAAACATATATGTTAAAATATTTCCAAGATGTAAGGTGGATTTATGGAGACCTTGATTAATATAAAACTCGAGAGTTCACAGATCTATTTAGTACTATGAACATGGAATCATGAGGTTAAAGTATGAATCGACCCGAAGCTAAAACTAAATCAAATCCATTCACTCAACATAATCCACCATCAAATCAACTTATTTCAAATTCTAATTTATCTTATACTCAGTAACACTTATGGCTCCAGCACTCCTAAAAATTCCATCTAACTCGAGGGATATAAAAGATTTTGTAGTAGATGAAGGTCATGGAGTTAAGGGTCTTTCTGATAAATGCCTTCAAACATTACCTAAGCAATATATTTATTCAACCTCCTCGAGAACAGATCTCTACCAGCACTATACTAACTGAGGAGTCCATTCCTGTCATCGACATATCAAACCCAAATGATCAAGTGGTGGCAGATATTGTATGCAATGCAGCAGAGAAAAGAAGGTTTCTTCTAGATTATCAATCATAGGATACCAATGACAGTGTTGGACAATGTGAAGCAAGCAACTCATAAGTTATGGGACTATCTTTTCTCCTCAAGCACAGAAGGCTCTGGAGTGGAAAGATTGGCTTAGCCTCTTCTATGTTTCTGACTACATTTTGGCCTTCCATATTTACGGTATGAACTTTTACGGCATCATTATGTAATATGAATGTTTCGTATGTGTATGTCATCATGTAGGTTACACAATAACAGTAGCAAAGTAGGCGTTACATGTCATCAACTTCAGTTTCTATCTCCCAAAGAAAATTTACCTAACCAACTTTTAACCCAAAAACAGGTAAAAAAGACGTCAACTCTAGGCAAAATTACAAATTTTCCTATACGTGTATTTGAAACATGTTTTTGAAACATAATCCTGAATTGCTAGAGTATAAGAACCAAGTTGCTAATAAGCTGAACTTCTCTCTTATCAAGATTATCAGATCTAAAATCCCCATAACATAACAATACAATTTAAATCATAATAAATCAAAGGCCAGGAATGAGTATATTGAACTATAGTCGTGCTTCAGCTCATAATTTTTGTACTTCCTTTTCCTAAATCAGTAAGCTCTTATTTTTGTAAAGGTTTAATTAAAATCAATAAGCTCTTATTTTTCATCATGTAGTTTTGTCTCTCCCAAAGTTAGGAAAGTATGTTCATTAAATTGACATGTGAGACTCTCAGTAAATAAATCACTCATTAAAGGTTCAAGATAACTAATAATGAATAGTGAATCAAAACTAACATAAGTTTTAAGTCTTTGTTGTGGATCCGTTTTAGTACACTAAGGGGAGAAATAGAGACTTGGACAAAAAAACCAAAAACTAGTGGGTAAGAAATATTATGTTCGTAACAAAATGTACGTTGTAAATGTGAGTATTGATAATAAACAGTTAGCCTTATACGAACCAATGGTACATCATATAATATGCCATAACTTCAAACAATAGTTGGGAGTTTTTCATAAGTTTGTCTAGCTATGAGATGTAAATGTTTGATAAATGACTACACTAAATCATTTGTTGTATGGACATGAGCAATCGAATGTTCAATGGAAATTCCAATTGACATATAATACTCATCAAATGATATGATCTAAATTCATTAGCTTGATTGAATAATTGTGAAATTGAGTGCGTAATTTTATAATTGGAACAAATAGTATAGAAAAAGCTACAATCCTTATAAAAAGTAAGTAGTAGAGATCATCTAATAGAGAAATTAATTGAAATCATAAATTGAAATGGTCCGTGTTGGACCCAAAAAATGTACCAATGATGTGGTCAACAGATCCCAATGCCTTTCACGTCCACGCAAGTTGGATTCCTGGATACTTGGACAAGACCACTTTTGTATCCCTAAGGCCTAGCTTGAGCTTTAGGTTTGACCAAATAAGATGACGGCGGTGGCAGTGATTTGTCTTATCAATCACATGGCACAAGATATGTTCAAGATCTCATTACCACCTTATCCTGGACCGATTCTTGCAATGGGGTCTGCGTGTAATAGGGTACGTCTAGGTCTTCTATGTAGGGAAAAGTGGGTCGTTTACACTTGAAATGGTTCTCCTACGTATAGCTGAGTCACCCCATGTCAGTGTATGAGGTGTGGGCCCCCCGAGTCGTTCGCCATGTAGGTTAATTGAGCCCAAGTGTGGGTTCTAGTTTTTCAAGGCGTAACAACAGTCCCTGACCTCCAGGTAAATTATTCATACAATACATGGACTTTCGAGTTTGAAGAAAAACTTGGAGCAGATGTCGATCCTCTTTGATAATTGTAGCCTCTGATAAGGCTGAATGATACGAGGCGAGGCCCTTGGAGCGGATGTCCGGCCTATTTGATAATTGAAGCATGTGATAAGGCTGAATGATAGGAAGCTAGGCCATTGGAGCGGATATCGAGCCTCTTTGATAATTAAAGCCTCTGATAAGGCTGAATGGTACGAAGTGAGGCCCACGAAGCGGATGTCTTGCCTCTTTGATAATTGAAGCCTGTGATAAGGCTGAATGATATGAGGCGAGGCCCTCGAAGCGGATGTCGAGCCTCTTTGATAATTGAAGCATGTGATAAGGCTAAATGATATGAGGTGAGGCCCTTGGAGAGGATGTCTAGCCTCTTTGATAATTGAAGCCTGTAATAAGGCTGAATGATACGAGGCAAGGCCATCGGAGCGGATGTCGAGCCTCTTTGATAATTGAATCGTGTGATAAGGTTGAATGATATAAGGCGAGGCCCTCAAAGTGGATGTTGAGCCTCTTTGATAATTGAAGCCTGTGATAATGCTGAATGATACGATGCGAGGCCCTTAGAGCAGATGTCGAGTATCTTTGATAATTGAAGCCTGTGATAAGGTAAAATGATACGAGGCGATGCCCTTGGAGCAGATGTCGAGTCTCATTGCTGATTTCGAAGCACATTGGTTGGCGTGCTATCATGATTTGAGAGAAAATTTGGTTCTTAATGACAAATAGTTAGGTGGTATGGTGGTTTCCAATGTTCGTATTACGTGTGCATTTAATGCGCAATGATGATGATGTTTTACAGTTGGCAAGGCTTACGTAAATCCAAGGCGTGAGTAATTCATGATTTTATCTGAGCCCTAGATTCGAATTTTGGACAAGCACCTTTTGGTTTCAACGTGGTAGATGAGATTGTAGATGTACGGTCCAGATTAAAGTGGGAGAAGATCCAACGGTGGGGGTTTATTCATCCTGCATATATAAAAGACCAAAAACCTACTTTTTTTCATTTTCTTCACTTTGCATAAATTAAAAACCCCAAGTGTTGAAAATCCCTGAACTTTTTTAGTGCCTCCATCCTCCTTTTTTCGGCAATCAAAATTGTTTTCACCGTCTCCAAGCATCTTAAACTTGCGTAAGTGCCCAACATTTTTCGAGATTTCTATCTTATTTACATTAAATGGCTTCTTCTTCGAAAAAGAATGCATCTAGAGGGTCTTCCGAAGTAAATATGGCACTGATTTGTGCCGATACAGGTATACCTCATGTGATTCCCACCGATAGAATCATGGAAGCCATGGGGGGCCTTCACAGTGTATGGATGATGTCGGAGGGCCCCATAGATCGTAGTATTAGATGGGGGCCTCTCTATGGGAGACATACGTAAATGAGAGTGAGCTGGAGACCTTTAGAGAGAGGTATAGAATCCCTAACAATATCGAGATATTTGTGTCGACCCTTGAGGAAAGAGTTTGTTTCCCTATGGAGGGGTGTGTACCAGTAAGCGAGGCCATTCTAGGTGGGGGATGAAGCTACCATTACACCATTTCTTTAGGTATATCCTCAGGCACTAAAATCAGCCCCCACTCAACTAGTATCAAACACATAGGGCTATTTAGCAAGGAGTTTTCTTTTTTGGAAGGAGGTCACTCTTAGCGAGGATATGCCCCTCAAGTTTTCCAAACCCTATTCCAACCCCGAGTCTCAAGTGGGGGAAATGACTGCAAGGGATGGTATTGTATGAACCCCTAGGACCCACACTCTCCTTTTATCTGGGGTACTCCAACCTCCATAAAAAACTAGAAGTCATCTAGGTTCTGGGTTAGGGGTTGCTGACAGAACATGGAGGGAAATATGGTTCCAGAGATAATTGTACCGACCCAGTATCATGAGTATAATAAGTGTAACTTTAGCTAATGTATTTTTTTTTCTTTCATTTTTACCCCTTTATTTCTGGTTTCTGATTTGTGCTTTATGCAACTGTAGTTAATCGGTTCAAGCTCGAGCCATTTGAGTCGGCTATAACAAGGCCATCTATGAGTTGCCCTCAAAGAAGTGGTATTTTAAGAACATACTTGGGAAGCGAAACCTCTTCGTGACTCACCAATTGATGGTTATAAAAGGTAAGCCAACCCATAACCATAACTGTCCAATTTCGCCTCTCTATTGGGTTGACACTTATTTGCCTAACTGATAGTGGTTTGTCTCTATGTTTGCAGGTCAGCACGATAAAAAGGAATATGTCAAGCCGGACATGTATTTCATGATCCACTTAGGAGAGGAAAAGAATTAGAAGCCTTTGGGCTCCACCTCCTCAACTTACAAGAGCTAGCATGACGAGCTGACCTACCTCTCGAAGGAGAACGCAACGTCTCCTCCAGAGAAGAAAGGGAAAAATAGAAAGAAGTAGAAACTTCCATGGAGAGGCCCCCAAAGAGGAAATCGATTCTGTCAGAGAATACTGGGCCTGATCCTCCCCTAAAGCGCCAAACAACTCTTGGGGAGTCACTTCGATGACCCATCCATGCTGAGCCCATTTCCTACCTAAAAATAGTAGATGTAGAGGAGGTGGCTGATGAGGGGATAAGCCTGGTGAGGAAGAAAAATGGCAGAGAGACGAGGAGTGATCCTTCCGAGGGAAAGACCCAAAACTTCTTGGATAAGAGGTCTGATGAGATAGCCCCCCACAATAATGGAGATGCTTCCTACGGAGGTTCGGGGTCTACAAGGATTCAACACGAGTATTGGACGGACAAGTATTCCTCATACGCCGAGACATGTGATGTGGTCAACATGGTGGAGACTGGGCTCGCCCTGCAAGCTCACAATCAATGCTTCTTTTTAAATGCCCAAATGGAGATGAGGCGACTGTAGGGCCACAACAAAGAGTACCTTCAGAGGGCCAATGATGCAGAAATGGCCCTAAAGAAAGCAGAGGCTAAGGCATCTTCTGCCATGAGGCCATTGAAGCCTCCAAGTTAAAGCAAGTTGAGGTGGAGTCGAATATGGAAGCACTTTCCAAAGAAAATGATGAATTGAAAAAGGAAGTCCATCTCTGTACAGCTGAAGTGAATGCTCGAAGCATGTGGAGAACTCTGACAATCTTCAAAGGATCGCTTCGTCAGCCTTGGAGGCTGCTAACAAAGAGAAGGGGAAGCTAAAGGCTCACATTGAAGACTTGACAGCTGTGAATGACTATGTAGCTCATTTTCATGAAACGACTGAGTATGACTGTCTTGGCTTGTACTGCATGATGGTTGCATACAATGAAGTCTTTGGGGGACTCGTTGAGCTACATCCCCAATTGGATCTAGTGACTCTTAAAGAAGAATTTCTGCCCGAGGAGCCGTCCACTTCTGCCAACGAGGTTGAAGATTCTGTAGAGGAGGTTGACACCCTGGTGGAGCCTCAGCAGGATGATCCTGCATCTTAGATTTTTAGGCCTTATAATGAACTTGGTTGTAACAGCCCTCTCCCCTCCTTATACTGAACTCGGTTGTATATATAAAAGAATTCTTTCCTTCATTGCGGTTCACGTTTGTTATGGTTATAACCCTAGTGAGAATAATACCTAGCTCGTCAAAATTGATTGGATTTGAGTAAACAACGTATGGGCTCGCCATAGTTGACCTTGGACATTAATAAAATGTATGAGCTCATCATAATTAATTAAATTAATTTGACATACGAGCTCTTCATAGTTGATCTTGAACAAAATAATATGAGCTCGTCATAATTATTTAACTGGATTAACATGTTGGCTCGTCACATTTCAACTTGAACAATATATGAGCTTGTCATAATTAATTAAATTGAATTAATAACATATGAGCTCGTCATAGTTGATTTTGAACGAAATAATATGAGCTCGTCATAATTATTTTAACTCAATTAACATGTGGGCTCGCTACATTTCAGCTTGAACAATATATGAGCTCGTCGTAAATGAGCTCGTCATAATTATTTTAACGAGATTAACATGTGGGCTCACCACATTTCAACTTGAACAATATATGAGCTCGTGAAAAAGAGTTGTTGAAACGGCATTTGCATTAATAAAAAAAAAGTACATAAGCAACGATCATGGCCTTACTAATAGTACATTCTCAAATGTTCCACATTCCAGGGGTGGGGTTGTACCTCCACATCCAAGCTTTCAATTAGAAAGGTCATTGGCTTGACGTCGTTTGATATACGACAAAGGCCCTTCCTATTCAAACCTAGTGTACCAAGCTCTTTAGAAGAAAGAAAAACCCTTTTGAGCATATGATCGCCCCTTCTAAATGATTTCTTCTTGACCTTGGTATTGTAGTATCTTGTAATTTTTCTTTGATAGGAGGCCAGCCTTATTTGCAAACATCTTTCCTTTTTTTCAAGGAAATCAAGCTCGTACCGCCTTATCTCATTATTAGATATTTCGTTAAAGTACAGGCGGCGAGGTGAAGAAAGACCCACTTCAATCGGGTTCATACATTCAGCCCCAAACGCCATGGAGAAAGGGGTTTCTCCTGTTGTGGTTCAGCTGGTGGTACGAATTGCTCATAACCCTTGGGGGAGCTAGTCCACTCACGCCCCTTTCGACACATCAAGTTTCTTTTTCAAGAGGTGTTTGATGGTCTTGTCAACTGTCTCATCATAACCATTTGCCTGGGGATGATGGGGAAGGAGAAATGCTTCTTGATACCCAATTCGTCGCATAAGTCTCTGAGCCTCTTGTTGTCGAACTATCACCCATTGTCCATTACGAGTGAGTGGAGAATCCCAAACCGACAGATGATGTTCTTCCAGATGAATTTGAAAGTATTTACCTTGATTATTTTTGCCAACGCTTCTGCCTCGACACACTTAGTGAAGTAATCAATGGCGACAATTGCATAGCGGCACTTCCCTTCCCTTTTGGCATGGGGCCTATTAGATCGACCCCTCCACTTGGTGAATGGTCAGGGGCTGTATACTACGATCAATTCTTGTAATGGTTGTCTTTGAATGGAGGAAAAACGCTGACATTTGTCGTACCTTTTCACAAATTGCATCGCATCTTTTTTTAAAGTTGGCCAGTAGTACCCTTGTCTTAGTACTTTCTGAGCCAGTGCTAGGCCTTTTGTGTGCCTACCACAAATTCCTTCATGGATTTCTTGTAGGACATAATTGGTTTTTTCCTTTCTAGAGCATCCACAGAATGGAAGTACCAGAGTGGGGATGAGAAGCCTTTTTGTACAGTATTTCGTCCTTGAGCACATAATGGGCGGCTCTGCATCTGAGTTTTTAGGCTTTTTCTTTATTCTCCTGCAATGTGTGATCTTTGAGGTAAGCTATTATATGTTGCATCCATTGAGGGATTTCATCAATCCACATTACATTTTCCACATTGGTTGTGGTGGGCTTAGAGAGGTATTCAACTGATACAATCTTAAGCAACTCTAAATCCTTGCTATTGGCCAATTTTGATAGGGCATCCACATGCAGATTCATTATTTTTGGTATCTGGGTCAGCCCAAATTTTTCAAAGCAGGGGAGCAATTCCATAACCTTCTTCAGGTATGCTGCCATGCCTTTATCTTTGGATGTAAAGTTGCGGTTGACCTGGCTTACAACTAGCTGTGAGTCACTACAAAATGATAGGTTCTTGACCTATATTTCTTTGGACAGTCTAAGACCTGCTAGAAACGCCTTGTACTTAGATGCATTGTTAAAGGTCTTGAAACCAAACCTCACCGCACAATTAAGCTTGTGGCCTTCTCGGCTCTTCAGCAATATACTAGCCCCAGAGCCGGTTTTTCAAGAAGACCCGTCAACAAACAATTTCTAGGTTGGGAGGTCTGCTGATTCCATCACCACATTGATGTTTGTTGCCTCAGTGAATTTCACTATGAAGTCTGCTACTATCTTAGTTGATACAAGATATCGAATTCGCTTAACTTTACAGCCCATTTCATTAGCCTTCTTGAAGCATTCAGTTTTTGGAGCACTTACTTGAGGGGAAAGCTTGTCAATACGTGTATATTGTGGGCCTGAAAGTAGGGCCTCAGCTTCCTAGAGGTTATCATAAGGGATAAAGCAAGTTTCTCCAAATCCATATAACGTGATTTAGCTAATAACAGTGCCTTGTTCACGTAGTAAATGGGTAGTTGCACCAGCACTGAACTTACAACCTTTGCACTTACTGCCAAATATAGGAGCAGCGCTTCTCCCTCTTTGGACTTTGAGAGGAGGTGGGGCCCTCCCCAAGTGCTTCTTTAGCTCATGAAAAGGCTCTTAGCACTCCTCGTTCCACTGAAACTTCTTTCTTCCCTTCAGAACTTTAAAGAAAGGGAGACACCTATCGGTTGCCTCGGAGATGAAGCGATTCAGCGCTGCTAGATGACCCATCAAATACTGTACTTCTTTAGGCTTACTGGGAGATGTCATATCTAATAGGGCCTTAATTTTTTGAAAGTTTGCCTCAATGCTTCACTGGTTGACCATGTAACCTAAGAATTTCCCTGGAATAACACCAAAAGCACATTTCAAAGGGTTAAGCTTCATTCGGTACTTCCTTAAGATTTTGAAGATGGCTTCCAAGTGTTTGAAGTGGTTCACAATATTAAGGCTTTTCACCAACATGTCATCAATGTACACTTCCATCTCTTTGCCTATAAGGTCGGCAAACATCCTGCTAACTAGACGCTAATAAGTAGCCCCAACATTTTTCAGACCAAAAGGCATCACTTTGTAACAATAGAGGCCTCTATCAGTGATTAATGAGATATTTTCCTCATCAGCTGGATATATGTGGATTTGATTATACCTTGAGTATGCATCCACAAATTTGAAGAGCTCATGGCCAGCAGTGGAGTAGACTAACTAGTCAATCCTTTGAAGTGAAAAATTGTCTTTTGGGGATGCTTGGTTGAGATTGGAAAAGTCTATGCAAACTCTCCATTTGCCGTTAGGCTTCTTTATTAAGACTGGGTTGGAGATCTACTTTGGGTATACTGCATCCCTAATGAACCCCTTGGATATAGGCCTTTGCACCTCTTCTTTCAAGGCTCTGTACCTCTACAAGTTTAAGGCTTTTCTTTTTTACCTATGAGGGGTGAACTTGGGATCGATGTTAAGACCGTGGCAGCTTACCCTGAGGTCTATACCCACCATATCTTCATGCTTCTAGGTAAACATGTTTAGTGGTTGAGTAGGAAGCTTTTGAGCCTCGTCTTTTCTTCTAACTCAAGCTCATTTCCTACTTCCAGCGTCTTTGTAGGGTCTACCGAGAAAGATTCAAGTTCTTTCATTGAGGTCGTTTGCGAGTTTGATTCGGTGACCCTAAGGTCTAAATCCACGTTGATGACCCTTTTTTCAGGGGCATCTATCATGTTGACGTCTCCCCATTGTTCAGCGGTAGGACCTTCTTCAGGTACTTCAACAATTTCAGCATCCATTAGGACCATATTTACACTACGTGGCTCGGATTTTCTCAAGGAGCTAAGGTAGCATTCCCTCTAGCCCATTTGGTCTCCTCGTACTGTAGCAATTCCTCTTACAGTGGGAAATTTCATACACAGGTGGTATATGGATGTAACGGCCCCAAGCTCTTTCAAAACAGGTTGTCCCAACACTCTGTGGTAAGCGGATCGATGATCTACAATGAGGAATTCCATGAAGTGATGAGCCGTAAGTGGGGGTTCCTCCATTTCCACTGCTAGTGTGATCCTCCACCTAAGAACGATGTTATCGCCGGTGAAACCATATAAGGGGATGGTCATTGGGGTGAGCTCATGATCTACCATCATTTTGTCAAAGGTGGTTCCAAATAGGATATTAACTAAACTTCCATTGTCTACCAACATGCCCTTGAGCCCATTTCTGGCCACGATATATCGTACCACCAAAGTGTCACAAAGGGGATAATAAACTCCAATTGTGTCTTCTTGTGAAAAGGTTATTTGTGGGATACTTCCAATCGTGCTCCCGCCTAGGATATTAATTTATGAGATGTCATCTCGCCCATCATGTCTAGGCTCTCTCTCATGCCTAGGTTGAGGTACGTTTCTTTGTACCTGACGGGTATTTCTTCTCTCAACACGGGGCCTGTTGGCTCTTCATGATATGGCCTTAACAGGCAATTCCCTGTGCTGTGGCTGTTGATTTTATGGTAGGTGCAATATTGCCTATCTATAGGCTCACTACTTTTCTCCCTACCCCTTCTCCGGATTGATTCAACTCTCTTTGAGGCTCAGATTTAATCTATTCATATGCCAAAGATGGCACTACATTTAGTGTGGCAGTGGCTAACACTTAGCCTGGGATGGGGGTAATTGTATGTCCCACTTAGGTCCATTGCTGGTTTACCAAGTGTGGCACAGGATCTCGTCCCTGTCTCTGAGATGGTGAGAGTCCCAGCGAAGTTCGATTGTAGTGATCAATCAGCTCCTCGTTGACAATCTCGCTTCTCATTATTTTCACCAAAGCATCATAAGAGGTAAGATTCTTGTTTCGCACATCCCTCCAAAATATGGTGTTCATGTTGTAGCCCCCTCTTAGAGTAGAAAACGCCTCTCTATCCGTAACCTACTCGCATAAGTCATCTCGTCTGTGAGGCGAGCCAAGTAGGTTTTCAAAGTTTCACATGTTTGTTGCCTCATGTCCTGCAGCCTTTGCATGGTGACTTTCCCTTCTTTACTAGACAAGCACTGATTCAAAAAGGCCTTTTTGAGGTCTAGCCAGCTCCTAATGTTGCGGCTGGGATACAGCTGTACCGAATTTATACAGCCCCAGTTAATGTGAGATGGAAAGCTATGCACTTTAGCGCTGGCAATGCCCCTCGTAAAGGCATGTGGGTCTTGTAGTTGTTGAGGTGTTTTGCCGGATCACCATTTCCTTCGTATTTGGGTATCTTTGGTAGCACTAAGTGGTTTGGAATTGGGGCACTTCTCAAATTTGGGAGAAAGGCAGGCTTTCGTCATCGTCATCTAACTTAAAAGACCTACATGGACCATCGGAATCATCTTCCTCTGCATGGTAACAAGGGGTTCGCGACGTTTCCGCTTGATTCCTCAAGTTCGTCTCGTCTCTTCTCTCTCGCCTATTTCTAGGTGGAAGAAGGGAAACTCCCTGAGGTTTATATTCTTGATTTCATTTTGGCTCTCTTTAGATGGTGGGTGGCTGGTGGGACCTATTTCTAGGCCGTCATGGTCCAATTCAATCGAATACACTGGTGGATCTTTAGGGTTCGCGTTCTTGAGCATATTCTGGGAGAAAGTTTCTCTCATGTGGTATGTTATCCTTGGGTCGGCTAGTAGCATAATTGGTGGAAGTGTCCATCTCCACCTCCCTCTCTGCTAAGCCGATCTCCCTCTTGTGCATTTAGGGGTAGACTGTCGTGTCATTCTCTTCGCCTTCTTCGGGCAACACTCCTGAGGCATTTGGTATCCTGCCTGCTAGTGCATTTACATAAGTAGCTGCTGCATGGTAGCATTCTACTAGGCCATGTTTCTCATATTTGCAGTCGTCTCTCCTACTTCCCTAGCCAAGCGTGTTGTGGTACCACCTCACCTGTGTTGGTGGTGGAGGCGACGCATGTTCACATTTATTCAAATGACCTCTTCTTCATAAGCCTCATGTTGTCTACTTCTACCTTGCGATCCGTAGTGGCTAGAACTCATAACGTGTATTTGGCTTTTAGCTAAAAGTACGCATTTTAGGTGTTTTCTCTTTGTAGTGGTCCTTTCTTCAAAAACCAAGCCTTTCTTCAAGGTTCTATTTCAGATGACTTTTACCATAAGGATGTTAGAGTTATAGTGTCGAGTTTCCTACAGACAGCGTCAATCTGTTGACCCTAAAAAAAGTACCAATGACATGGTCAACAGATCCCAATGCCTCTCACATCTACACAAGCTGGATTCCTGCACACTTGGACAAATCGTTAACCATACGTAGCCTTCTCCAAAAGGGATGGAGTTGGCCGTACGCACTTCGACGGTCAAGTCGTAATTTTGAGTGTGGGCGAGTTTTAAACGTGAGCCTCCACTGTAAAAATAGGGTCAGGTTTGGGGTGGAAGAGTAAAATGTGTGTGAAGCAAGAATATAGATTTGAGAGTCTAAACTTGCATTACTTTTGAATGGCACTGAGTGTGAGCTTTTATACTTGAGCAAAATGAATGGGGTCCGCTGGTTGATAGTGCACATGGCCTTATTCAAAAGATTGCCTTCTCTTGTCATGTACATCAATCAATCATAGCCTTAAATGCTAAGACCACTTTTGTATCCATAAGGCCTAGCTTGAGCTTTAGATTTGACCAAATAGGACAGCAACGGTGAGTTGTCTTGTCAATCACATGGCACGAGATTTGTTCAAGATCTCATCACCGTCTCGTCCTGGACCGACTCTTGCAATGGGGTCTATGTGTAACGGGGTCGGTCTATGTCTTCTACGTAAGGAAAAATAGGTCGTTTACACTTGAAGTGGTTCGCCTCTATATAGCTAGGTCACCCCATGTGGTGTATGAAGTGTAGGGCCCCCGAGCCATTCGCCACGTAGGCTAATTGAGCCTATGTGTGGGTTCTAGTTTTTCAATGCGTAACAGTCTGCATTGTAGGTGTATCGACCCATATATATTTTCATGTTTTCTTTTCAAAAAAGTTGAAAATTCACATTTATATTTGCAGTGAAAGATCTTATGACTAATTTCCCTTGCAAAAAAGAAGCAAATGGATAATCATTATGTAAAAGAGTTTTCTAAACTTTTTCTAGAGGATGTCCCTGTTAGATGTGAATTATTCAATAAATCATTATATTTTTCTTGCTCAAGTCGATCATGTCAAAATAAAAAGTTTTTGGATCAAAAAATTTGAGTTCGTTATAATATTTGTTTCAACAATTTTTATGAATGTACAACACATTTCAAATGGGAATGCTACAAGATTTTTCATGTGCTTATACAAAGATATTCAATATTATTTTCTTACATCATTTCAATGTGCTATCAATTGACACGGATATCTTTAAAACTAAGAAAAGTATTTTTAAATTTGCTAGAATAAAATATATCATCAATAAATAATTTTGTAGTATTTGATAAGATAATATCAGCTCTTTCGAAGCATTCAACAAAATTCGATGCAATTGATACCATATTAACATTATTTTTTGTTAATGTTAAATCTGAAAAGTATTTTATCTTAAAGAATAGTATGTTTAATTGTACTATCAATGAAATAGATATCTTGGCAATTCATCCTATATGACCAAAAATATTGCTTTAAAAATTGAGTTTGAACCAAACGGAGTTAAACATAAATCAATACTTTAATCAACTATGAAATTATTTAATGTTTATTAAAGTTTCAAACTTTAAGGAAAACAAAAACATATTTCAAACTAAACTCCTAAATCAAAGAAATATTAAGACCTTGAAAGTAAACTAATTTTTATTTTTCATCACACCACCCTTGATTAAACGATCAATATTTCTATTTGGGTCAACAACAAAAAAATAGAAACATCCAAATGAGTCACATTAAGTGAATCATCAATAATTAGTAAAAATTGTCTCCACTTTTTCCTTAAAAATTTGTCTCCACTTTTTCCTTTTCCTTGATTGAATGTTGGTAGAGATCTACAAGATGCTTTAAAGTATATAGGTACATAACCAATGCCTTTTTCATTCCACGTCTAAAATAATTTTCTTTGTACTCTCTTCTGGTTGAGTTATTTTATTCTCTTTTTGCGTTTTAAAATTGTTGGCTTGTTGCCGATAATTTTAGTGATTACTTTGTCCAAGATTTCTTCCACTTTTGTGTATTGATATTGCATTTCCTTGAAACAATGCAGTTTTTACTTTAGACAATAATACAAAACTAGTTAGGTGCAATTCATAATTTTTCATTAGTCATTCATTATTTTGTTCAGCTACAATCAAGCAATATATGAGTTCTAAGTACTTTTTAAAATCACACTTATGATATTTTTGCTAAAGGAGCGCATTCGAAACATGAAAGGTGAAGAATGTTTTTTCCAACATATCTTCACCAATAATTTTTTTCGTATATATTTAATTTTGAACATATTCTAAATAATTTAGAATTATATTCACTAACAATTTTAAAATTTTGCAAGTTAAGGTACATCCATTCATAGCGGGCTTTTGGAGAAATACAGTCATGTGGTGGTTAAATCTCTCATTCAAGTTTTTTTCCAAAGAACATAGGGATCATTCGTGTTGAAGGTATTCGATTTTTAATTCGTCGTGGAGATGGTGAAGAAGGAATATAAGTGATTTTCCACGATCTTGTAGGGATTCTTTGCTTGCTTCTCTAATTGTCTCTTCTAGACTTTTTTGGTTAAGATGAATCTCAACACTAGGAGTTAATTTTTGCCTGATTAATAGAGTGCAATAAATTCAAGTTTTGTAATGTTCGTCATTTGAGTAACTATGCAATCAAACAAAAGACATGATTAATTTCCAAAAACTTAGATTAAATGTAATATAATCATATATGAACCAACGTGCACATGACATGAGTTGTATATTTTCTTTCAAAGATAAACACTAATTCATAAATTACACATATAATATATCATTCGAGATATGTGATACTTCAAGAGCACATTATATTTTAATATTGCTTCTTCAAGAGCATTAGGTCAATATTCTTATGAAATGTTGAAATCCTAATTTATGCTCTTCAGAAACAAGTATTATTCTTCTGGAATGTTGTGCTACATTAGGAATAATAAAAGATTATCATTTTGAATAATAAGTTATATAAAAATTTACTCAGCACAAACAACAACATATTATATGTTAGATAGTGTAAAATTATACTCTTTGAGAGCAAGTAATATTTTTATACAATTTTGATATTTTCAGAGTTCAGTTTCTTCAAGGGTAACAAAATGATTCATATCAATTTAAATTTAATGCAAATAATATTTAAAATTATTTATTCAAGTTCAAGACAAAAAAAAAGATTCAATAATCATCAAAATGTATATATTTTGCAAATATAAAGAAAAATATAGCAAAGAATACGAACACAAGACAGAGATAAAAAGGTATAATAATTACTTCAATTAACCACGTTCAAAAATTATTATAAAATATAATTGACGAGAAGTTTAGTTTAGAATATAATAATGTTAGTTATCATTATTATGATAGAACATCTATTATGTAACAGTCTATGTAGAATAATAGGATTGAACAGTTCATTTTTTATGAGAGAGAGAGAAATGAGGGATATTGTGTTGCCATGTCATTTATGTGTTATTATTATGATAATAAATAACTTTATTCGAATAGAATATGCACGTGTAACATCTATTGCACGTGAGAAACAAATTAAACAATACTTCAAAGTTCAAAGGCAATTGAACATCTAAAAAAAAAAACATTCTGCCCAATTAATTCAATTAATTATGGTGCATGTAATATGGGGCTGGGATTGTACGCGCATTGCATAACCATAACCATAACCAAAATCACTCTATTAATTAGAGTTAATCATAATTAAGGGGTTGTTTACCTCGTGTTTATACCCAATATAAAATTCAAATTCAAATGCAATTCCTTGGCGTGTGCAGTTCCAGGTTACAAATTACCCCTAGAGTAGTTTGCATATTGTCATGAGCAGAACTTGTGAGTTTAAATTATCCCTTGTTTGGTTTGGATAAAAAAAATAGATTTTTAGTAGATTTTGACAAAAGTTGGTGAAATGTATGGTTGAAAAATCGAAAAAAGTTATGGATCCCATTAAATGAGTTATTGAAAATAAATTCAAGAATTTTTAAGATACGCGAACCGAACAGGGGCTTAACTAATGGAGAAATAATCTCTAATGTCATATATATCCCAAAAAATTGGCAAACGCACACATGCAGATACATATGCAAAATAGAATAGTGGCTTATCTTAGTACTCAATACAAATTTAATTCGTGCTTCAATCTAGAAAAAAAAATTGCATGCTAATAACCTTTTATGAAATTAAAGGAATAAAAAAGAAATATAAGAGATGATATAGATAGAGTTAAAATTCAAGTGTGTAATTTTATTATACCGATGAAAATTCAAGTTTGTAATTTTATTTTATCGATGAACCTATATTTATAGTTCAAATGAGTTATAATCTGAATACGATAACCCTTTTCAAGTAGATAAGAATCATCATCAATAAGTATCCTATTATTTCAAAATATGCTCAAAATAAAATTAAAAAAAAAAACCTTAAAAGAGCCTACTTGAAAGTTTTAGCGTATCGATTATAAGCATTTTTTAAAGTACCAATTTTAAATAAGCATTTTTTAAAGTACCAATTTTGAATGATTTTAGTAGCGATTTTTAAAAATGTCCAACTTTTATTTGAAAATTTTTTATCCATTAATTCTAAAAGTTTTTAAAAAAATTACATATGTGTCCCTTAGTAAAATTTTCGATTTATAATTTCTGAAAATGAAAGCAATTTGTCCAATTTGCACAAGAAGTCAACTTAAATATCTAAGGTCACAAATTCGAATCTTAGAACGTCAATGAAATCCGTGAAGGATCGTAAGTTAAATGACTTGGATACAAAGATCGACGTCGTTGCAAAAAGCGCCTAATTTTTTGTAAGGAGTCATTCTCTATGTCAAATCTGTTAACTTACATATTATTTTAATGAAGCCGGAACTTGCGTTGCAATATGAAAACTACATAACACTCAAAAGAACACTGCATCCTTGAAGTTTTTTTTCCCGAAATGACTCGACAATTCATGTCATACTACAGAAAACCATGCCAGTAACACACACAGACACACACAACTAAACCTTAAAAAGACAGAAACTAAGGTCACACTTAAACTCTATATACAACAAACCTTAGGAAAAAACACACAGCAAACCAAATACAGTCACACTTAAACTCTATATACAACAAACCTTAGGAAAAAACACATAGCAAACCAAATACAGCAAAACAGTAAGACTTCTATCTAGCCAGATGAGACCTACATTAACAAACCCGAAAACCTAGTACTTTCTAATTAGTACAGCACAGACTCAGATGATTCAGCTCCCAGTTCTAAACTTGGACTCGTCTATCTCGACTCCTTCCTCTAGTGCTCGTTCTTCTCCCGACTTGTCCCCAGTGCTCAGTCCGCCCTTGCGACCCATTTCTTGGTATCCTTCAGTTCCCAGCTGCTCCTTCCTCGTCTGTCCTCCCTTACTCCTCCCTAAACAATATTAAAGAAAAAAACAAGTTAATATAATTTGTGGTATTTGGTTAGTGCTGTGAAATATTGTGCAACAAACATACTCGGTATTACCTTCAGCAAGGTGTTCTTGGGCCTCTAGGCTTTTTCCGCCGGTACCACCCGGCACCACCGTCTCACCTTGCTTTGCCTTAGCGTCAAGCTTGACTCTTTCTTGCTTGGAAGACATTATTTTTAACTGCCTAAGTAAAAGTGTAAAACTATGTGATTTTCACTGCTTCGAACAAAAATCAACTGATGACGACAAATGCTTACAGCATGAAGTCTATCTATATAAATCAACCGGTGAGGGATTAGATGAAACGTGGTAGCGTAGGCGGCTGGTCTGAAGGACGAATTCTTGACACGTGTGCTGCAAATTGAAACGTGGCTTTAGAAGTCGCTGTTTGAGTGACGCGTATTTCTGAGTCAAGGAGGAATGTTAGCCATCAAAATTTTAATATAAATAAATTAAAGTCAACAATTAATGTTAATCATTCATTTCTTGAAGTTCACAACATTTTAATCACATATTTCTTCAACTTTTATCAAAATTTACTAAAAAACTGACTTTAATCAACCCCAAATAGGTGTTTGATAAGAACTTTCTTCGATATTTAGCCTGGCTCGATAGAGATCAAAATCAATTTTTTAACGATTTTAATAAAATTAATAAAAGGGTAATTGGCACATAACGTCACCATTTTCATTATTATTGTGGAAAACGTCATTACCTTTCTTTTTTTGCCATTTACACCCTTATTTTCACATTTCTTTGCGCAAAATGTCATTTTTATTCATTTTCTCAATCAAAAATTGTGAAATGACGAATATACATTTATTTTTAAATAAAATAAAAGGAAAACGAAAAACTAATTGCAACCATAATCCCAAATTTTTTAAAAAAAGTACGAATGAGTCTCAAATAAATTATTAAAATGATAATTAGCACATAATATTCCTACATTTCATTATTATTGCAAAAAAAAAAAAAAGTCACATACCTTTTATTTTATTTTTTAACATTTTCACTCCTAATTACACATTTAATTGCGCAAACCAACATTTCTATCCATTTTTATCCAACTTCTTAATAAAAAAATGTGAAATAACGAATATACTCTCATAATTAAATAAAAAAGCTAAAAAATTAATTACAATCATAATCTCAATTTTTAAAAAAAGTGCAAATGAGTTCCAATTAAATTTATTTAAAAACTAAAAAAATTAAAAAATGCAAACGAATTCCAAATAAATTATTAAAGAATTAGAAATAAAAAAATATTTTTTATTTAAATAGGAGGGTATATTCATTATTTCACAGTTCTCTATTAAGAAATTAGATAAAAAAAATAATGGTTTGCACAATCAAATGTGTAATTAAGGGTGAAAAAATTGAAAAGTATGAACGTTTTTCATAATAACGGTGAAAGATATGAACATTATGTACTAATTACCCTTTTAATAATTTATTTGAGATTCGTTTATGCCTTTTTTTTATAAAAAAATGTGACTGGTTGTAATTAGTTTTTTCTTTTTTGTTTTATTTTATTTAAAGATAATGGTATATTCGTCATTTCATAATTTTTAATTGAGAAAATAGATAAAAATGACCTTTTACGCAATGAAAAGTGGAAATAAGGGTAAAAATGTTAAAAGAATGAAATGTATGGATGTTTTCCACTATAATAATGAAAAATGAGGACGTTATGTGCTAATTACCCTTGATAAAATGTGTGGTTGAAAAGTTGAAAATCCAACGAAATGTGTTATTAAAATTAATTGTTGACTTTAATTTGGATTAAAATTTTAATTTTAATTTTTACCAAACAAGAGCTTAATTAAAAAATAATTTTTTAATAGTTTTAAATAAAGATTGATCAAATATTCCTATTGAAAAATTGATAAGAATTGAAGCTATATGATGTATGTAGCAAAAATTAATATTCAATTTTATCTTAGATTTTTAAACTACACCAAACACGGCTTAAATGTGAAGGAGATAAAATCGCTTTTTGCTTGTAAAAGGTGGACGTCTGTGAACATTATTAGTTAATATAAATGCGAGAGTAAGATTCGTTCTTTTTTGTTGAATTCTTGAGTATTTTTCATCTCCATGTAGAATCGACACCCCAAAGCTGTAGTACAATTATCGCGTTATTCTTTGAACGTAATCATTACCCAGTTTAGGTCTAAAGTAAAATTTAAATTATCTATAATCGTGTTCGAATAATACTAGATTTGTATGGGTCTTGATTTTTAATCGACCCATTATTTTGTTCAACTAGACTTTAATCCTTGTATGGTTCTTAGTCATTATTGGACAAATTGATTTTGAGTTTAACTTTTTGAGTTTGTAAAATGAGCCAAGATTGAACTTGGGCATGTTCCGGTCAACTACGCACAACTAAGATTGGCTATTTTACATATTATAGCATGCATGCATGCGTGTCTTTATATAATTATGTAGGGTTATTTAAAATGGCATTTTGAATGCTTCGGTCAAAAATAAGTCTTTCACTATGCACTCGAGTAGCTTTTTGCCTCATTATTCATTTCAGCCAGCCAAACAATCCAATGTCGTCTTTTTTGAAAAGATGGTTAGTAGAACCTGAGTAACATTTATTTTGCACCTATCAAACCAAATAGCATATTAAATCATGTTTAATTTAACTGTATTCATTGCCACCTGCCTCTAAGATAATGTCATTTGCTAGTTCAGGTGCATCCGTTATTTTTATTTCAAAAATTTTTGTCTGAATATTAGTTCTTGAGTTTTGCCATTCTTCTCTATTTTCATCTTTGGAAATTTTACCGTTTATTACTTAAGTGTTGAATTATTCTATTTTCATCATAGAAATGTCTACAATTATTTACATTTACATAATAGTTGAGTACATGAAAAGTGTTGCTATTTGAAACCATGAGTATTACACTAATCATATTTGTCAAAACTTAACCCTTCATGTCTTGGAAAACCAATATGAATGTGAAATGTAAATGCCAATCCCACAGTTATGGAATCATCTGTCGAGATGAATTGTCGTTCTCGACAGTTAGGCTCTAAAAATCTCGATAGTTGACTCACTTATCTCAACAATTGGTTCTATAAACCAAATTTTGTTCAACTTCTCTTCTACGTGTGATTTTAGGGTTGAAATGTATGACATGTAATCATCCGAGCACCGGTACTAATTCATGAAATGTAAACGTCACAGTTATGGAGCCATCTGTTGAGATAAATTATAGTTCTCAACAGTTAAGTCACTTATCTCGACAATTGATTTAGAAGTCAAAATTTATTCAGCAGCTCATATACGTGTACTATAAACGAAATGTATGACACATCAGCATCTCACCTTTTTTGCTTTCTTCATGTGTGTTTTGAATTAAAACATATGAAACATCAGCATCTCACCTTTTTTGCTTTTTTCATGTTCTTTGTTCTCGTAAATGAATTTCGAATTTTTAGTTCCTGAAGACGCACGTTGCACGTGCACATTTTCCAAAAAAGCAATGTCAAGTACATTTCCCAGAGGAGCAATGTCTAGTTCAAAGAATATTCTCCAACTAATACAACTCATACCATTTTTGCATAGTAGTAAAAACTGACATACCCGTGGCGGCCACCATACTCGTTCAAGGTGACGATGGTGTTAACACAAGGAGGCAGTGATCGACAAGCGTTCGAGTACCTGCAATATCTACCAAGATTCCATTCACGAGGGGAGCATATAGAGGTATAGATTGGTTTTACTTGAACATGAGCTATAGTGGTAATGGTCTACTAGGTATCTGTAGAATTTGGTTTGCATTACATGGCAATTGGGCATCTCCCATTTTCTTTCCCTTATTATTTTATGTCGTATGTGGGAAGGAAACTGATTTATCATGCAAATTCTATGGTATTAATATATATTTTTTATGAATGTGATATTTATTTTGCTCTTTGACAAATTTTGCTACACTGCTATCACATTCCTTTTAAATGAAATGTGATAGGTTTTGCTACACCGCTACAATATGTCCTTATCTTATCGCCATTTGAATAGAATTTAAGTAAATTACATTTAAAAATCATGTCTATTAGAAGGTTGATTTACATACACTGGCAAATCCACTAAAGCACACTAGCAAATAACTGGATTCCACCTAACATGAGATTTTTTTTTTTTTTTGTCTAATTTCTTGCTTTGCAACGAACTGTCGGGAGTGAATGATATATGTTGTCTACTTCACTACTTTGCTCGTAATGTTAGTTCTACACGACTAATATCTAAAATCAATAATGAAACGAAAATGACAATATAACATTACATGTAGAACGTCATCATTGTGACATGGAGCTCAATTATCATTGTGCAATCTTTTGTGCACCCATTGACAAATTAGAATTGAATTAAATAAACCGATTATATAATAAAAAGAATATAGTTCACATGAATTTCATTCGCGAATGTGTTCAACCTCGTGGCTTTGCACAGCAAAATACGCCCTAAATTATATTGTTGCATAATAGTGCTAAATGTTGCAAAGTATTTAACCTCATTAATTGTACAAATGTACTTTCGCATATCTAAGTGAACAATAGTACATGATATTTAATATTCATAGGATATTGGAAGTGGCTTTGTTCTCTCACCACTTCCACTCGTCATCTACATGCACAAAATGTTCATTGTGTGACACGATGAATCTCAGATTAGTATTCATACTTGACAATTAGAGATTGCAATGACAAGCATTTGGGAAAATAATATGTCGTCATTTAATAGCATGAAAGTGACATATTCGAATATTTAAATCCAAATAATAGAAAACATGTAAAATCGACGGTTAAAATGTCTATCCCAACATTTCGGAAATGTCGAGTTCAACAGTTGAACTGTCGAAATTGACGGAAAGCATTTAATGTGTGTGATTGGAAGACATTCTTCATAACATTAAGTGTGTTCATCAATATTGTACTACAAAATGACAAAATCTTCTTTCCAAATTATTTATCCAATGCTTCATTAAATAAAGAATCCTTCACAACAATTTGAGGATGATATTGGTATCTTGATTTAAAAAAAAAAAAAAAAAATTCAAGAACCAAACTAAATTAATGGATAATAATTTGAAAATTTTCAAATAAATATGACTATATAGTATTTAAAAATTCAAAAATAGTAAGTTATAGGATAAAAATATAAACAATTTGTAAATGCTAACATCTCAAAATGGAAGATGAATTCACAAATAATTTCTCCTTGTTGTTGGAACGGAGAAGATGTTAAGAAAGTTGTGGTTTTTTGGGTATAAAAATCAGTTTCTACATTCATATGAATTTGTTGTTATTATTATTTTTTTAACAATTCATATTACCCAATATATTATACATACATCCAATGATTTCTAATACACAACTCAAAACATCACACCTAGACATTAATAAGCATTAAATGCAAGCACTAACGAGCATTAAATGCTTCCACAAAGGTATATATAAGGGTGATTTGGACATTTCACATCCAAAAAGTGATATTTTTTAACACCTTTTGTCAAAGTAAAAACTTTTGGTGTATTTTAAAATTTTGTGACATCTATAAAAATATCCCCTAAAATAAAACTAATCCCCAAATTTCGGTATCCTGAATTTCATCAACATGTTTTCTAGATGTTGACATACAAAAATGAAGCTCAATTAAATGGTCCAAGAAATGGAGCACGGTTAGGAAATTCGAGGGATAGGCCCAAATGAGACCATGTAAAATATAGCGGAAGTCCATCATCGCCCAGCTGGCAGGATGCCCAGAATTTAAGCGAATGAAGTGCTTATTGTCGCTCATAGTGACGGTCCTATTCTCGTCCAAACCTTCGAGACACCCAAGATCTGAGCGAATATAGCGTCTTTTTGTTATTTAAAGCGGTAGTTATTGAAACTGTTAATAGGCAATCTTATTATATGCCACAATCCAAGAATTTTGGTTGCAAGCAGTTAAATAATGGGAGTAATGGCGCCACAATCCTATTTGTCTATCATTTTTTTTAAAATATTGTTTGCTATAGTAAGATTCTTCATCACACATTCAAAGGGATAGGCCCAAATGAGACCATATAAAATATAGGTGAGGCCCATCATCGCCCAGCTGGCAGGATGCCCAGAATTTAAGTGAATGAAGTGCTTATTGTCGCTCAGAGCGACGGTCCTATTCTCGTCCAAACCTTCGAGACACCCAAGATCTGAGCGAATATAGCGTTTTGTTGTTATTTAAAGCGGTAGTTATTGAAACCGTTAATAGGCAATCTTATTATATGCCACAATCCAAGAATTTTGGTTGCAAGCAGTTAAATAATGGGAGTAATAGCGGCAGTTAAAGTGATAGTTTCTTGACAAGTCATCCATCATGAAGAAAAGTAGGTAGTTATTGAGCGATGAGCAGTTTCAAGCAGTTTTTACAAGAAAAGCGATCAAAGAAGTATAAAAGAGAAAAGAGAACATGGAAGAAGGACCATGAATCAATCACTCTCAAACAGAGAATTATGTAATTTTCATTTATTTTAGTTCTTCTTGTCAACTTTCAAATTGATTTGTGTGTTTATGTTCCTTGGAGATGTTTTGCTTCTCGTGAATTGTAATCTTCATAAATAAAGCACCACTAATTGGGACTTTATCTCGAGAGGTTTGTTTCTTACACAATGGTCTGAACCTTCTTTTAATTGTTAAAGATTTATATGCGAAACACTATATATTAGAATAAATTTGTTGAGAGGGTCTCAAATTATGAAATTTGTATAAACAGGTCTCCTACATAGTAATTAACGATTTCATGTATTCAATTTTCTAATTTTCTAGAACATTGGTTTTGAGTCTTTTGACGATACGTTGCTTCTAAATGACCACCCTTGAAAAGTTTTATTGAAAACACATTGTAACATTGAATATTTAAATAATCAAATGGAAACAATCATATAATAAAATTTAAGTTTGAAGAGACCAAATTTTAACTTAGGTGTAGTAAGGGCAAAGTCTCATTAAATCATTGACTGGATTCGAAATTTCTATGAGTGGGCAAAATTCTTACATAATAAAAAATTGAAAGCTTGAAACAGTAATTGTCAATAAAATAAATTTGGGTGGCTATAAATTGAAATTGAAGACCTTACTGCAATTTTCTCAATGCTTTACATGTGTATGACTTTCAAGTCTTTTTCTAGTCAACCAAAAAACGTTAAGCTCCTATTTGTCTATCATTTTTTTAAAATATTATTTGCTATAGTAAGATTCTTCATCACACATTCACCCAATAAAATATTCTACACACAAATCAATAAATTTACTTTAAATTTCAACCACACATTCTCTAAAAAATATTATTCATTACTTCATTTTCAACACAATAATAAGTGACAAACAAGGCTTAACATTGGTTATCGTACAATAGTCGAGGGAAATAAATCAATTGTAAATGTTGTTGTAGAAGAAAGCCCCTCTTTGATGTAGACCAAAATCAAATTTTTAATCGATTTTGATAAAAACAAAATAAGAAAATATGTGGTTGAAAAGTTATGAACCACATGAAATATGTGATTTAAATTAATTGTTGATTTTGACATGAGATTCAATCACATGAAATGTGTAGTTTAAATTAATTATTAACTGTGACTTGAAATTAAAATCTGATTTTAATCAAAAGCAACCAGGAGCTAAATAAGAATATTTTCGGCTAACTCATTATGAGAAAGAAAAGTAATAAATTTGAATTCTATGTAGTATAGTAAACTATATTATGCCATGTTTATGTGATTCGTGTTATTATAGCCCCTATTTGAAATCAATTTTTTTTCTCATTCTAATTTTCATTCTTCATTTCAACCACACATTCTATCAATAAAATAATATTACACATAAACCCAAAAATTCTCCTTTCTTTTTAACTACACAATCTTCCATCAATCACTATTCCAAAAAAAATTTTCACCCAAAATGGTTGTCAAACAGGGGCTAAATAATATATTTCAATTTGCATGCTTGAGTCAAAGAAGATGTCAATTTTTATAAATTAGTTGGCAAAGTATGACTAATTGTGATTTGAAACACACCTAGATAGACTTTTGAATTAATTGGTTTGATTGGCATTGGGTAATTTATGAGTTCTGGTAGTCTAGTCTTACTCAAAAATAATATATTAATGATTTGAAAAGTTGTAAATATAGAATGTAGTCATCGCATTGGTTCGATTAGGCTCGGCTCTGCTCTGCTCGACTCGACTACTAAACACGCAGCTCAGCTCGATTCTATAGGAGAGCCGAGCTTGACTCATGTGGACACAAACTGAGCCCGAGCTTGACTCGTGTCCAAAAGTACTACTAGATTCGGTCCATTGGCTCGTGGGTCTTGTGAACCGGGTTGAGTCAAGCCAAGCAGCCCATGCGCCCTTCCTTTTTTGTTTTTTTTTTTTAACGTAAAATTTGAAATCCTCACATTGTTCTGTGCTTGGAATCAGCTACTTTAAAAATAGACTGGGTTAAAGTTGCAAATGAATAAGAAGTACATGTACAATTTGTTTTCTAAAAAGACAAAAAATAAATTAATTAATTAATGTTAACGATAATAGCATTTACAAATTATGAAATAATCAATTGACTAAGTTCTTGAAATTCTTTAGCTATTAATCTATCCACTTCCCAGTCCTTTGAACATATTAAACTCTATGGCGCGTCTTCTTTAAGGCTTAATTTGTAAAAGTCTTGATCTGAAATCAAACATAACCGTATCACATATAATAAAAGCAAACTTTGATTCTAATGTAGATATTGGGCTGCTATGTCATAATAGAAACAATTGAATATTGACAATTGTTCATTCTCCCTCGCCTAAGAATGTCAAATTTGTTCTTTCTCTCTATCTAAAATACTAAGTATGCCATGAGCACAATACTTAGTTAATTATTACGATATTCGACATTCGTCTATATTCATACCATAGGTAAAAGAAGAAGAAGCACTAGAATGTTAAGTAACTTTCAAGAACTAATGTAACTTCATAAATCATTGTCGTCTTGTGAAGACGAACTAGACCTTTCCATAAGGGTCGTCGGACATTCCTACCTCTCTTTTTGATGTATAACTCACACATCTAACATAACTTTTCTCCAAACTATCATTTATAACTAGAAATATTTATTCGAAATTCTTTTATAACATGTTTTATACTTTTTAAATTAAACCTAGAATCCATTACTGAAGCTAATGAAAAAATATATATAAATTTAACCTCCATCACTACTATGATATCAGAAAAATAGGAAATGTTTTATACATATTGAAAGAAGTGACAATATAATGAAAATTGACTTAGAGCGAGTGGACTGGTTGGATAATATACTTTTGAACATGCATTTGTAATGTCGTAAAAAACTTTCAAAAAATTTCTCACATGAAATGAAATTTGCCAATCATATTCTTGTAAATCAAATTCTAGATTGTGTGAGTGCTGCAATGTTTGCATCCTTCACAAGATTGTAGCATAAGTAGTGCAATTTAAGTTGAGCAGTTCGATTTTCATAATATTGAGCAAAACTTGTCATACAATTTACATCTATTTTAGCCATTATATGCAAAATTGATCTTTTCTTTATTTAAAAAAAATGTAAAACAACAAAAAATAAGAGAAAAAATGCAAATGGAGTCCCATAAATTTTCAAAAAGCACAAATAACTCTCTCTTATAACAATTAAATATATATTAATACACACATTCGTTTTCAAATATTTCGTATTTTGACATAACACAATCGTATCTTTTCAAAACTTAGTCATAGTCTCATTGTTAAAGGAGGCTTGACAAGCCTTAATCTCATTATACTTGAATCATATTTCATACCAATTTCAGAATATTAAAAATATTAAAAATTGAATTCTCATCTAAGAAATGCATTTCTTTTCACCTGAGTGTTAAAAAAAATATAAACTCATCTCGATTGCTTTTCCACGCATTTGCTTTTATCATAGAATATCTAACAAACGCTTATAGTACTTTCCATTTAAATCCAATAATTTTCATATTAAATTTGACAAGTCGTTAATCGATCTTGTCCTATTGGTAATCTATAACTTGAAAAGAGAATGACATTTATAGAACTCGATCTCGACATCTTGACTTCCTTTTCATATAAGAGTTTTATCTTAAAAATGTGCATTGCTAATAGTATCCGTACGAGTCGAAGGCCTCACGACTTTGGGACAATAATTTTCACAACTCTCTTAGGCCAGCATTTCAAACTTTCTTATAACTTTTGTGTTAATTGAATTTGCTATTTTAATTAATATTCTATTATACAATTACCTATTTTTCCATAACAAGATTGTCCTACTTAATAGTCAATTAAATAAATCAATAAAGATATGTTAATTTAAAATAAATAACAATAATTCTTTATAATAATTATATCCATTATGAAAAATACAAGTCGAGCATGTTTTATGGTATAAAAAAATGTTTAGTGTGTTGAACAAACTATATTTTTCAAAGTTACATGCGGTTCTTGTTATTTCATTATATTTTAATGTGGTTGGTTCAACGAATATGTATTTTTGTACCTATTAGGTATCAAAGTATGACTACCTGGGGTTCGGAACACGCTGAAATAGACGTTTAGATAAATTGTTTTTATTTGATTTGGTACGTTATGATTTCCAATAATCTTGGCTATATTAGAAACAATCTATACCACCCATTTAAGGAAAATAATGTAACTAGAAGCAAGTACGCAAGGACGAATTTATGATCAGAAAAAATTTTAAGTCGGATTAATATGTAAAAAGAGTCCACATAAAAAAAAAAAAAGTATAAAGCAAAATTTTAAATGGGTTGGCCCCCTATATCGGCCACTGATGGTATGTGTCGGCCTGGTAATTTGAAAAATATTAACTTCTAACTTGACGTGCGAAGAAAATTCGCAATTTTTCTTAGTTAGACAATGAGGGTTTATTTACTTTTCATTGATTTTTCTTTGTTTTCTTTTTAATTCTTGAAAAATAGTAAATTTCTCAATTAAGAATAGGAAAATGTCATAAAGTTGCATGAGTCTTGCTTTAATTTAAAAAGGTAAAAATCATGTAACTATCTTTGATTTTACTAGAGAAATTCAAATATCTATAGTCATTAGCAACTAATTAACAAGACTAATAAAGACCGTGATTTTAGTCATTGGCTTTATAATTAAAGTATGACTGATAAAGAGTCACTGTTAAAATTATTAATTAATATCTATTTTCTAATATGGCTTCTTGTTTGAAAAGTTCTTGAATTAGGTGGGTTCAAGCAAATTGACTTTTTTACAATTTAATAAGTAATTAACAAAAATAATTAAGTTAGTGTTTGGGCTCCATTAATTTTTTTTTTAAATATCACTTTCTTAATTTTAGCCACACATTCTCCAAATAAAATAATAGTACACACAAATTTAAAATTTTTCATTATTTTTCAACTACACATGCTTCAATCAATCACTATTCCAAAATTTATAATTTCCCCAAAATGGAGGCCAAACACTAGCTAAATAGATTGAGTCAATAGACGCCACAAAAATACAAATAAATAAATAAATAAATAAAATAAATTACTTGATCTTCACTGCACATTGAGGAAGACAAACATAGAAATTGCATAGAAATTAAGGAGAAAATATTGCAGTCCACATCGACTGCAAAGAAATTGGACGATTTCATATGGAGTGTGATCAATTTACTAAATATTAAGATTATAGAGAATATTATAATGGGAGACATAAAATGATTTTTAATATATATCGAGATCTAGAGTTTCAATTTTTAGTTTTGAGTTTTAAATTCATTTTGAGTTTTGTGTTTTGAGTGTCCATTTTGAGATTGTTGAAAACACGTTCTTTTTGTTATTTTGAAAAATAAAAAAATGAAGTTTTGGCTTTATTTTAACTGAAAACAGCCAAAGCGATATTTTTGATGTTTTCCGTTTTCTTTGTAAATTTTAAACTTGTTTTTGGAAATTCATTTTTTGAAAATAGATAAGTAAACATGTTTTCAGTATTTTTGAAAACTGAAAATGGTCTAAAAACAGCAAAGAGAACAGACATCAACTAATTAAGTAGAATGAGTTGGTTATTTATGTTATTTTACTTATAACAATTTTAGTAAATAAAAAGCTGTTTAAAATCGTGATATAACATATGAAAAATGTAGTAACCAGTCGATTGGTTATTCTACAATGTTGGATCCAAGTCCATGCCATGAATTGGTTCCCAAACCATACCTCGAATAGACGAACACTTTTTTATAAGTAATTATGTAAAATAATTTAATTGTAATAAACTATCATCATTGAAAATATTTAAATATTTTCCACCACCCATAAAATTTAAATATCGAAGTTCGACAACAACTGGTTTTGGTTCAAGTATCATTTTGGAGCTTGAAATGATGAAAAATCATACTATGGTATTTAAAATTTGAAGATGATTCTGATTGAGTACAAGGAGAAGACCTCCCCCAATGCCAGATATGAGGTAATTGTTATCATCCAACTTCTCAAATAGATGAGAAATCTCTCAGATTACTTGGTGGATCACTAGATCCCATCATTTGCAAGCAAATGGTCCTTATTACCAAGGAACCGTTAGTCTCGATCGATGGAACGGTAGCTTGACCAAAGGCTGAGAAATCTTTATGACTATGGAATCTAGAAACAATTTTCAAGCCCTTATCCTTTGCAAGCAAATGGTCAGGTCGAAGCTGTCTACAAAATTATCAAGTATGCTCTAAAGAGGAAACTTAATACCTTAAAAGGAGCTTGGGTTGACGAGCTCCACAGTGTGTTGTGGGCATACCACACTACTAATTGAACGGCTATAGATGAAACCCCATTTTTCCTAACCTATGGTGCAAGTCAATATTGGAATCCCCTCTCCTCGATGTATCTTGTTTAATAAAATATCGAATGATGCAGAGAGGTAGGGTGAGCTCGACCTTTTGGACGAAGCTAGGGATCATCTCAAAAGAGGCTCGCCACTTACTAGAGAAAAATGACCAAATACTACAATACAAGGCAATGAAGAAGTTCTTAGAGATTGACAACCTCGTGCTTAGAAAAAAAATCAACGACGAGAGAAATTTGGTTCAGGCATCCTCTTTCCATACTGGGGGGAACCATACCGAATTACCTTCGAGATCCTACTCGATACTTACGAAATTGAGGATATGATGGGTTCGAACAGTTTCATCATTGGCATGTCGAGCACCTGCAAAAATATTATCAATAATCAGATCTCGATTTTATAATAACTTCTTATTCAAAGTGTACTCTTGAGCTCAGAATTTATCACAATTACTTGTCATTGCTTGATTAATTCGTTATATCCGATTCACTGGAAATTTATCATAATTGTTCGATTGTGTATTTCTCAAACCGGCAATTTATTGCAACTGTTTGATTAAGTTTATCATTTGGTCCCTCTGGGCTCGACGATCAACGCGTTATTGCACGATATCAACAAAAACAACGGAAGTATAAATCAAAAGCAATGCTTTTCCGACACTGGGTAGATTCGGATTGAGACAACCAAGAACTGACCGGCTGGTCGATAGCTTGAAATTCTTAGATTCGAGGATGAAAGGTGATCCTCAGTAATAATAAGGTGGAAAATCATAATAGGTTCAAGCAAAGTAATAATAATACCAGGTTCAGAATTTATTTTTGCTTCTATTATGTTTTATGATATGTCGTAAACTAACGACAACAATGTATTATAACAATGTTTTTTGTTGTCGCATCTAATAAGTTCGTCAAATTTTTTAGCGGAAGTTTTTGTGTGATGAATGAGATAACGATTTAATAAGTTATGTCACCATACTAAAAGCTTTTAAAATTTAATGGTTATGAAATAATGATTTTACAAGTTTAGTGGCCATCAGAAATACTTATAGTTTAATGACTAACGGGATACGATTTGGACCATTTGGTTATCATCCAAAACACTTAATAAAGGTTAATGGCCAATGAAAAATGTTATGCAAAGTTGAATGACGATTTGAATTTTTAACTCAATTATAATTGATGAAATCGTGTTGTGATCCAATTATAAAATGTATAATTTATAGACTTTTGCAATAAGATCAAAGAATACAACACGTACTTCATTTTTTCTGAGATTTTCAAATATATTAAGTTTAATATCTCCTTTTATCCTTGTATTTCGACTTTAACGTTGAATACATACGTAACGGAGCATTGACTAAAATTTGTTTAGAGGAACTTACAAAAGCAAAACAAAAAGCACTGTAATTTCTCAATTTCTTATGCGCGTCGTCTTCGTGTACTGCAGCGTGTTTTTTGGAAAGATCATCATAATGTCCCACCACATCCCACACTTTCCATCTTCACGCCTATATAAACCCCAAGTGCAAGCCCTTCTTCTCCATCAAAAATTGGTTTTGATTTAACAAAGAGAAGAATTAGCAGTTGACAAATAATAGAACGAAAAGAGTGAAAACATAATCAAATTATGTCTTTTGCTGTAGCGGCAGCACCAAGCTCTCAGATGTTTACTCCATCCTCAAATAGATTATCGCCGATTTTCTGCAAGCCCGCCACCTCACCTCCTCCGCTGTCTCTTTCGCCGTTGCCTTTAGTTATCAAAAAACCATTGAACAATAAAGAAGAAGATGGAGGAGAAGATGGGTTATCGAAGGTGATGGTTTTGAAGAGGAAACGGCCGGCGAGGATTGATATTCCGGTGTTGAATATAGGTTTGGATAATTTTAAGACGAACGAGGATAAGGATGTTGATATGTTGGGTGAGATGGAGGTGGAAGGGAAAGGGTATTCGGTTTACTGTAAGAGAGGGAAAAGAGGTGGAATTATGGAGGATCGATATTCTGTTATTCTGGATCTTCAAGGGGATTCTAAACAGGTGTGTTCTTATTACTATTTCACATAAAAAAATCTCCAATTTCGTAATGTAAAATGACTAAAGTGTCTGTTATGAATGAAGGCTTTCTTTGGTGTATATGATGGACATGGAGGAGCAGGAGCTGCTGAATTTGTGGCTAAGAATTTAGACAGGAACATTATGAACAAAGTGGCAACAAGAACACGAGGAGGAGGGATTGAAGAGGCGGTGAAAGAGGGGTACCTCTCCACGGATGTAGAGTTTTTGAAGGAAAATATCCGAGGTGGGACATGCTGCGTGACAGCATTGGTACATGAAGGCAATCTCGTTGTCTCCAATGCTGGAGATTGTCGTGCTGTTATGAGCCGCCAAGGGGTTGCAAAGGCCCTCACCGTTGATCACAGACCTTCGCAAAAAGATGAAAGAAATAGGATAGAGAATCTGGTGAGAATTCTGGTGTTTATTGGTTTTCAAAAGCAATTGCTTGAGCCCAATTGAAATCAAAATCGAAATTATTTCTTGGTTTTTGTTGATTTTACATTTTTCTATTTCAGGGCGGTTATGTTGATTGTTGCCATGGTGTTTGGAGAGTACATGGATCTCTTGCCGTTTCAAGAGCCATTGGAGATGGCCATCTTAAACAATGGGTAATAGCCGAGCCGACCACTGAAGTACTCAGGATTACAGAAGAGTGCGAGTTTTTGATCCTCGCCTCAGATGGACTTTGGGATAAGGTAATATAAGAAATTGTGTTGAGCTCATCATAGTCATCCATATTGTTGAAGATAGTACGCTAAAACTGCATTTTACTTCCTTGCAGGTTAGCAATCAGGAAGCAGTAGATGTAGTTCATCCTTTATGCTTGGGCATTGACAAGCCAGAACTATTTTCTGCTTGCAAAAAGCTCGTGGATTTGTCACAGTCGAGAGGATCTTCTGATGACATTAGCGTTATGGTGATCCTTCTAAGTCGCTTCATTCAGTGACTCGTATGCTAGGAGTAACTTAATATAGAAGTATATGGCACCTGCAAGTGTATATTTTGGAAAGATGCATAGCCTTAGATGAAAAATCAGGAAACAGAAAGTGACATCGATCATCTTAAACTATTTAGGAGAATAATTCTTGTATGCATTCTGTTGGCCATTACAAGTGCCTGAAGCGTAGGAAACTCACCAGTAGCAAGAAAAGGGTGACTAAAATTTTGGTTTTTCGTAAAGGAATATTTTTCTTGTACATAGGGAGTATCATAATGATGTCCATAATGGACATATGGTGCCCCTATTGGAGGGGGCATTATGGTGCCCCCTAGTACTTGTAGCATAATCATTTTGTAAATGTTATCGTAAGGACAGACGTTGTTCCTAATTGTCAAGCAATCAAAAAGGATTACAATATTTATAAGAGTTTATGCCTTGTTCAACTTTATGGCTGCTAATTTGTTGGTTAATTTTTTTTATTAACTGAATAGGGCTACATGGACCAAAAGCAAGAGAAAGGGGATACCACACCCAAGAACTAGTATCAAGTCTTTTAAGAATTCCAAATTGACAACTTTGTCTTTAGGGCAAACATTTTTTTAAAATTTTTTCACTTTTGTCGAAATCATTATTTGATTGACTGGACTCGAGGATCTTAAGGAAGAGAGGCGTAGAAAAATTTGTAAATTGTTATTATATATACTAATAAAATTTAATTTTTAACTAGTCGTATTTGGCTTAAATACTTTCGTAAATTGTTATTTTACATACTCATAAAATTTAATTTTAGCCCTTGTTTGACAACCATTATTTTAAAACTATTTATTTCTCACTCATTTTCAACTATACATTTACATAATAAAATATTTTCCACAAACTCAAAATTTTTCTCACATATTCTCCAAAAACTCACTATTTTCTCAAAATAATGGTGATCAAACATGGACTTAATAAGGAGACTTCAACTTAAAATAATATTTATTTGTAATCTCTACATCGATATTTACGTTATTTTGCCCTCTTATACTAGAACTTCACATGGGCACAAACTTGTGTCTGTATGAAATATAGACTATATCGTACTAATGGATTCGAGCATGTCGTCCTAATTATGTCAAGATATAGTGTTTTGAGATTAACGTGATACCTAGGCCATAAGCATGTATACCAGGCCATCATGTCATCTTCTTGATTGGTTTGTTTAGGTGATGCTGTCATCAAGGAGTAACACTTTAACTGTTATGGCATGATCACATTTTTCATATAATATCTCGTATAGTCCAACTCCAATCTCTATCGACCTTTATAATGGGTTGAGTTTGACGTGACTTTTTGATATGAAAGTTCTTTTGACCAAGTCAAGAAAAATCCTTAACTGATTTGATGTGAATTTTAGATGGGCCTCAACTGATTCGATGTGAATTTTATATGGAGTACATTCTTTTTCTTTTACCTTTTAATTTTTGTGAATATTCCCATTTTTACTTTCCAACTCTCTTTGCCTTTCATTTTTACTAAAGATTCTTCTTCTTGACATCACCCATTAGAATTTTTGAGGTGCCTCATCTTCATTTTTACCTCGCCGCCCTTTTTACCTTTTTCTCGACATGTTTTTATTTTATTTTTCTGAGAGAGAATGACTTCAAACAAGTCGTGCATGCTAGGAGTACATTCTTTTTCTTTTACCTTATAATTCTTGTGAATGTTCCCATTTTTACTCTCCAACTCTCTTTGCCTTTCATTTTTACTAAATATTCTTCTTCTTTTTGACATCACCCATTAGAATTTTTGATGTGCCTCATCTTCATTTTTGCCTCACCTCCCTTTTTTCCTTTTTCTCGACGTGCTTTTTAAATTTTTCTGAGAGAGAATGACTTCAAACATGTCGTGCATACAGTTCTGAGGAATAGTTAAAAAGAGTACGAGGGACTTTGACCATTCTTGAGGGGTGTTTGCACATTCAGAAGATCTATAGCTCGATCTCCATATTCACTATGTCATCCATCTAGAAAGGATAGCCCAACCCATAGGGAAGAGATATAACATGGACTACCTAGGAACATGATAGATAAAGATGTGGGAGAGGACAAAACTTGGGCTTTCGAGGGAAAAAATGAGTTAGGGTTGTCAACTCATGGAGTCTTTAGTAATTTTGAAGAAACTAGAGTGCTGGTTAGGGATGACAATGAGACGGGTCAGGGAGGCCTTCTTCGTCCCCTACCCTGCGAGGTAATTTCTCGCCCTATTACCCGTTTAAGACGGGACGGGGCGGGGGTTTTTCTTACTTATTTTATTATTGTCCCCATTCATTAAAGTGAGATAATAATATATTTTTTTAATTATTCAAATATATTTGATAAACTACGACTTTTATTATTTTTCATATTTGTTTAGATAATCTTAGTTGTCATTTTTTATTAGAATGAATGAAATTTCGTGAAGTTTTTTATTTAAGTATTGAATTCTAAA
>CAIGRB010112235.1:6164-26175 GCA_903798255.1 Fraxinus quadrangulata
AATTAATTTATAATTGTAAAATTTAATTCTAAGTAAAAAATATTAACTTAAATTTTTTAGTAAATATTTAACTTTATTTAACTTTTTAAAGTAAATATTAACTTATATGTAAACAAATTACTTATAAGCAAAATATCAATTATGAATAAAAAAATTCATATGAAAAATTGTAAACAGAAAATTTCACTATAAGTGACATATATATAATTTTATTCTTTAAAAAAAATAATTAAAACCGATGAACAATAAACTTCCAAACATATATTGAATCGTTTTTAAAAATCATTATTAAAATAATTCAAAATCAATTTATGCATAAATGCTTAAAATCGATACTTTAAAATAACGCTAAGTAATTACTGCTCGGAAACTCCGGAGCACGTCCTCAAACGCAAGGGATAAAACAACACAATGGGTTGTTTCGTGCATGTCTTTTCCTTCTAAGACAGTTCACACTTCAGTGACTTCAGAGTACGCATACTACCAACCATTCAATTGGAGACGACATTTTCATATACAAATCAACCTTAATTGCTTACTGCTTCTCTGCCCGTAGCTATTGCGCGCAAAGGCATATACCCAACCCGAAACCCTTTAAATTCTCGTTGATAAAGCGCAGCACATAACATGTTCGATGAAATGCTTGAATGAATCCTGCTTTTCTCTCTTTGAGGAATTATAAATTAGTCATTTATCATTCTGCCGTTTTTCTTTCAACATGTGGATGCTATATGAGGGCTGGAATGAAATCCTGAAAATCCAGAAATTCCGAAGAATGGTATCTTATGCAGGATTTTACTGTTTCGCCACACTCATCAGCTACGCCTACACCAATAACACGTAAGTTTATTAGGTGCTCTTTTACTCTAAAAAAGGAATACAGCTTACTCATTTTATATTATTAGTTTATGCTACGATCATTTTGCTGTTTTTAAATCTTTTTGTTATAAAGTAGTAGCTGGGTAATGATTCTGCTGAAACTCATACGGGTTTAGATTTATAGTTACCCAGATTATTCTCGTTCAAAAAACATATTGTTCTGCCATTGTCCTAAGACAATATATGGCTTTCAGGTTTTTACTTCAAAAAATTGAACTTTATATCATGAACAAAATTAATTTAAATTTAAATGTTGGGTTGAAATTTAGGTGAAACTTGATATTCTTTTTCCTTTAGATCTAATATGATTTTGTCGGGAATACCGAGGTATCAATTTTGTTTCTATCAATTTTAATGGATAATGCAGGACCAGAGCCGGATACTCGAGGGCTGACCAATTCTATGCATCTTATCCAGCTGGGACCGAGCTTCTAACTGACACTGAAGCGGTTAGTTGAACATTCACATAATTCGTATTTTTTGACATGGGTTACATTAGCTAATCAATTTTGTTTGAAATTTAGTTAATTGAGATTTTGACTTTTTGGTAGTTGTATAAAGCTGCACTTGGCAATTGTTTCGAGCAAGAGGAGTGGGGACCCGTTGAATGGTGCATTATGGCAAAACATTTTGAACGCCAAGGGAAGTCACCATATGCATATCATTCGGTAAGTTGATGAGATGTTTATTGATAACATACATGCCCCATTTTTTATTTTGTGAATCTTATGCTGATATTTATTTATGTTAGGTGAGCAAATTTCATTTTCATGAAACTTTAAAAGCTTTATTAAGGTTATCTATAATGCTACAGCTTATAATGGTTTGAAGTTCTGTATCATGAAGTTGTTATAGAGAGAACCAACTCCAAATGTTAGCACATCCCTACTTTATAAAATAAAATAGTGCATAATTGTGAGTTGATGTGGTGATTTGTACTTCAATAACAGATAAGGTGTCATAAATTCTATGGCTTTGTTTCATTTGTATTTAATTACGTTACTACTATAACCACAAACATTTCAAATTTCAAATTTACCCCTCCACTTCCTGCTGCACATTCTCTAATGTGTTTTGAATGCGTGGACATCTTTTTTTTTTTTCTTTTTCAAGTCTATCTATTAATTTTGATGGGGGTTCAAGTATATTTTATTAGTAGGTGGTTATCTTTGACGAGAGACCTCCAAAAATTGGGTGTGTCAAATAACACAGGATGAAGTGAGTTTGAAGACTGATAGGCATTCTGTTTTCAAAGCCTAATTGTTTTAGGGAGTAATTATTGTGTGCCCCCAAAACAAAAAAAAAAAGGGTGAGGAAATAGAAGCGTATTTGGGTGGTTGTATAGAAACACAAGGGTATTAGAGTTTAAATAACAAACTTTAAGAAATGATGACCTTCCATGATCCCAAGGTTTTATTAAACTGTTTTGGAGCTTAATCATCTCCTTTTCACATTCTTTGAATAGCCGGGGCATTAAGCAATATCTTGAAAGGCATTTGGATAAGTCAAAACAATTTGAAAGTTGAAATGGAGTTTGCAAGAATGTGATTTTGCCTGTCAACGATCCATTGTAACTAGTGGCAAATTTGAATCTGTCGACAAGGTAAGTAAAAACGCGATTTTAGCTATTTGGGCCAAACACGTTTTTCTTCAGCCATTAAGTGGATCAAGTTGCTGGGCTTCAGATTTATTTCCAGCTGGGCTCACTAATTTCGGCCCAATGGGCAATGCATCATTGTGCCAATTCCCTTCAAAACACAAGGGTATTAGACTTTAAATAACAAACTTTAAGAAATGATGACCTTCCATGATCCCAAGGTTTTATTAAACAGTTTTGGAGCTTAATCATCTCCTTTTCACATTCTTTGAATAGCCGGGGCATTAAGCTATATCTTGAAAGGCATTTGGATAAGTCAAAACAATTTGAAAGTTGAAATGGAGTTTGCAAGAATGTGATTTTGCCTGTCAACGATCCATTGTAACTAGTGGCAAATTTGAATCTGTCGTATCTAGTATGATTTGAATCTAGCTGATTTTGATGACTACAGTATTAATGTCAAATCACTACGGGGTATCTAATTGACTTTTGTAAATAATGCTTGGGTGCGGGATACCTGATCGGGTTTGTAGTTTTGTTTATACATTTTTGTACTGTACTTATAACCTTCTTTTCTGTATGTGAATACTTGTAGTAAAATCATTATTTTGTAGGGATACACAATGGTGAACCTTTTAAGAATTGACTTCGAATCCATATTCCTTTTTGCTTTTTATATTTGTTTACCATTTGTGTTCCTATTTGATTTGTGTTTAGTAATTTTTCTTTGCTGTGAGTGGATGAGGCCAAACTTGGTTGTTCTAGTTTGTATGTTGCACATATGTCTTGTATGATAATTCTAAACCTTCATTACTTCGTTTGAGTTTTGTTGCTACCATGCTATTTAATTTTGATTTCAATTTGGTAACACTAACAAAATCTGTACTAGCGAATACAATCCATGGTATTGTTACTAATTTCTTACTAGTTAATAATATCTGGTAATGAATTAGACACATGAATTAATTTTAATACCGCAATGATAAATATTGATTCCGTCTCCAACTAATTTTACTAGTTTTACAGGATATGAGTTGTAGAGAATTAGTTGGAATCATTTGTGTCTCTCTCCATTTTTGCTCCCTAGTGCATGATACAAAGTGACATGAGCCACGAGGTACTTCATCTCCCTGTTTCTAAAGTAGATAAAAGTGAATGCAAGGTTGGAATGGTCACATGTTTGAATTAGAAATGATAATACAGTTTTAGTGAGGATATTTGGTAAGATCAATTTGAAAATGATCACCCAGTTAATGTAATATATTTACATCCCCTTAGATTAGAGGGCATTGGGCAGATCCTTGAGAATATTTGTTCGACAAGTATCTCCATCTCTAATCAATTATCCTCTTTTCCATTTGTTTGAAGCCAATTTCAATTTCTCCGCATTTTCTTTTCAAGAATGTGTTACCAAAAATACATTGTCAACATACGTAGCTCCAGTTATCCTCCATTTCCTTGCTTCAGAAAGGTGATACAAGGCTCCAGATATCTCTGTCATAAATTAGGGTCAAAGTGGAAAGTCGAAAGAACATCTTTTCTACTCTAAAATGAAAAATTTCACGGCAATATAGACTAGAACATTCATTTTGATATGGAGTGAACATTAATTATTTGTGGAAATTCGAAAGTTTTTCTGCAGTATTTTAAACACCGGATATCACTTAGACACAGATTAGGGTCAAAGTGGAAAGATGAAAGAACATTTTTTCAAATCTTCAATAATATTTCATGCAAATTTAAACTATAAATGATAATTATTAGAGGGGAATTCCAAAGTTTTGACATTTCTTCGTTAGTTGTGTGCAAGTTTTGAATATTGATTGTCATAGGCATTAGCCCATGCAAATGCACAATTTTGGTTGCTTTGATTGTTCTCTCTTTCTGCAAAAAGTGCCATTTGCAGTCCATCTCTCCTGGGTCAATCATACAAATCAACTGTGAAAAGTGGAAGAGCTTGTTACCATGTATATGGTAAATATAAAATATACCCATTGTGTTTGACCGTGCAGTCATATTTCATGCCCAAATTTTGTGTGAATCAAGTGTCCATAAAAATATTTTCATGCAGTGACTAATACTGACCTGAAATATTAACAAAGGAAGTGAGAATCAACCTAATCTCAGTGTGGTCAGGAGACTGTAAAATGGTGTGTAACTCCACCACCTGAAATCCTAAAATTGTAGTATGGAAAAACCTCAATATGTCCTGGAAACAGTTTGCTTTATAGCTTTTATGCTTCTATAGTTGAAATGATGGTATCAACAAGTTTACTGCAGTATCCTGAATAGATTTTGAAGTAAAGTTGGTGTCCATATATATAATGTAGTTGGGCATAATTAGTAACGACTTCAGCTTTCCTTGTAAATCTACTTCATTAAGATGCAAAACTGCATCACATTGTTATCTTATTTGTTTGTGGCCTTCGACTGGATTGAGTTTAACTATTTTGGTTACGAGTAATGTATTATCCTCTTGTTTCTAATCTTTCTTGGCATTTCTTCCTGCCTGTTAATAAGATTTACATTGAACTAATTCTTTGAACTGAAAGTTTTGCCTGCTAGTTAATACTTAACCGGCTTTTTACAAGTGATTTTCAAGTACACAATCATGCAATAGGTGAATATGATAATATGAAAACAATACATGTACTTGATATAATGTCTGTTCAACCAATTAGAGGATCAGCCTAAGGGAACCTTGGCATAAAAATTCCTAGTTCAAGCACGATAATCACTAGCTCTCATCTGTTTTTGTCCTTTTTTTTTAATTTTTTCTTCGAGTAAATGTGCCTATAAACTGAGTTTGAGACCTTGAAATTCCTGATTCAGTTTTCGTCTTCGTTCTTGACAAAAGGTCTTTTAAACCAATTTGGTGAACACTAACATTACCTGTCCTTCTCAAGAGAGTTTTGATAAACACTGGGTTCTTAAGCTGCTTATTTTGCTGGCTGGTAGCCTCTAACCAACTCATGGAAGAATTGGTCTTAGAATATTCCACTTCATAACATCTAACTTCAGAAGAGAGTACTCGCCATGTTTCTGAATTATTAGTGTGTAAATATTGCAGCAATACATGGCACACCTTGCTTCCCATGGACAACTTGATGGGAGTGGCTAGCTGAAGGATGCTGCTATTAACAGTCGACACGAACACAAACGCTCACGCTACATGGTGAAGCTCTGAGAGCCTGAAAATTTTCGAGGAATAATTGAAGTGCCATAATTGAACTACAGCACGCTTCATTTTTAGATACATTGCCATTTTCTATTACTAAAATCACGTTTCATAATTTTTGAAGTTCGTAAACTATATTGAAATAATGTTTGAAGTCCATAACTATATTCATAGTATTTAAAAGTAAATAAAAATTAGTATCGAATTAAATCCTGTGTGTAAAACAACAGAAATATAATGAAATGCTTGTTCGTTTACATTCAAATATGAAATTTTCTTTGTTGAACTTGAAATTGCACATTTAAAAAGAATGATGGAATATTGATAATGTGGCACTTTATTACCTCTCACATTTCTCCCTCTCCCCCCTCCTCATAAAAATTGAACTGTTTATTCTATTATTTCGCAGACTGCCAATAGCATTATTCAAAGAGTATACAATCATCGAATTATATGCCTATTTCCCCTATGAACCCTACCCAATGGCCAAAAGATTTACGATTGTAATTCCGATGAAAGCCTTCAGTGCCAAACATGGGCATTGAATAAAGATTATTTTTTGAATTATACGGTGAACAGAGACGTATGCTCCAACACTGGAGGCTTGTGGGTCGGGATGAGCCATAAAACGACTTTACACTGCACTGTTATATTTTCATAGAACATCCCCCCGCATTGTTGAGAAATTATTTGAATGTCTACATGTATCAGTCTAATCGCACTTTATGCACGCTAGAGAAATGCTTTGCTGCCTCTAGAGAATAAAGCCCTTCGGCTTTTGAAGTTTTTGCATTTTCATTCTTATTCGATGTGCATAAGAATGAGGCCAATGAGTTCAAGACTTTTGAGTCGCAACTAATTTTCTTGTGTTTACTCATCGGCAGTGAAGGAGTCAGAATTATCACAATGGGAGGACGAAAATACGTTGAAGAGGCAGAATACCTCTTGTATATAGTATAAATTTTTTTTTTTTCAAAACTCACTATATAGATTAAAGAAAAGTTCAAAAATGTTACTGTTCTGGTCCACCTGAATATGCTGCAGTAAGTTGCAACCTCAGCAAATTAATGTAAATCAAGAGCAGCCCCTTATACTTCTGCCTTCGTCAAGCTGCCCTTCTTTTTAACCTGAGGAGAGCTAACTAAGTCCGTCTTCTTGCCTATTCTCTTATCCTTCTAGGAATGTGACTAATCAATTTTTCTAGCTTAAAGGTCTAAGTCAAAACATGTTTTGCCTTGTATAATGAGAAAATGATGCATTTTTCGCTAAACAATTTTTGACAGAATTTTTTCTTTGGTCTAAGATCATCTTGAACCATGACTTGTTGATGTATAGCTAGCTTAAAAAATTTACTTACGAAGAAATAAGCAACTTTTAAGATAAATAATTTCTAAAATTGTCTAGGATCAACTTCTTTGCATAATTTTGTGGTTGGGGAAGAGAATCACTTGGTTTTGGATAATAATTGAAAAACAGACAAATTAATATACCTTGCTTTCATCCAAATCTTCACAAAAATTATACACCAAGCTTCCAATCCATACTTGTCAATTAAATCTAATTGGCAATAACATAATAAATACTACAAAAAGGAATAGGCATAATAGACATCAAATTAATCAGATAACAACTCTGTACAGTTCACAGTATCAAATATCAACACAATCAGCATTTTTCGTAAGGGAACAGAGTCACCAATTTATATGTTGATAAATCAGTAATTTAACATATAAAAGCAGATAGATTTAACCTTGCATTGACCCCATTATCATCCTTCCAGGAAGCTGTCCTCCAGGAAATGCAGATAAGTGGGCAAAGCAAGTGGAATTCTTCTCCTCAACGCATTATATTCCCTGTTTGCAAATTATTGAATTTAAGAAATTAAAGACATTAAATACAGAAAAGTACAACTTGTCTTCCTTACTATTACACCTACTCACCACAGAGGAAGCAACAACGTACGAGGGGAATATTAATCAGGCTCTCTGTTATCAAAACCAAAATTTTCTCTTCTTAGCCAAAAAGAACAGGTTTTTGGCTCAATCACATTATACTGCTTCTACCGACACATATATGTTAACTAACAATAGACACACTTACCTCATAATCCATGCTCTCTACACCAACACATGTGGAAGCACTAATGCTAGAACTTCTTAACAAGCAACGAGCACTGCAGCATGATTTCCTCTGTCCATTTCGCGTAGCCTTTACACTAGTATTGGAAACTTCTAATCCTTTCATCTCTGGTAATTTTGAGGGGCTAAGAAGACATGGGCGTGGAATAGCAACCACAGTTTGACTTTTAGAGTTATTATTCTGCTCGGTGTCCTCATCGATGGGTGCATAGACTCGTTCTCTGCTTGTAAAATGATGAAGATATTAGGCTATTGATGTGATGAGAAACTTGGACCAAATGTTCGCCAGAAATATTTAAAACACCTTACCTGGGCAAGGAGGCATAACGCCTTCGAAGTGGAACTCTTTCTACTTTACCAGAATGCTCCTCAAGTTGGACAAATTTTTGCTTAAATTGATCAACTCCACTGAAATAATATAAGTCGATTTTTTTTAGCAAGCCTTAATAATCTGCAGTCTCTCAGATGATAACACAGCATAATGTTATAGAAATCATATTGAAACAAGCAAAACTCATTGGATTGCCGCCAAATTTAATACGAAAGAGTAAGTGTAAACTGAAGCACAACATTAAAGTCAACTGCCATATAGAATGTTCATCTCATCCTCAATATAATGACACTACACAATATTTGATTTCTCAGCTAGTTTCTTTAATGGTAAAATGACATGATAACTACCATCCTTCACGGAATGTTGGCAAGAACTACCAGCTGTAAAAAAATTGAACTACTGAAGATGCTTTTGTTGATTCATATGGATGTCATCGTATCTTCATTTGAAGTAGGGCACTGTGCAGCATTCATATAATAGTCTCTAGTACTCTTAAGAAACACTTTGGCCCAAATATCAGGTAAATATATCAATGCTGAACAGTGAACATGTTTGGACCCAATGATTCTTCTCTCTTTTTTCTTCATAATTAAGTGCTTGTTTGGATTGATAATAATTACATTAAATTTAAAGGTCAAAGCCAAACTTTAATTTTAACCACACATTTTGTAGGACCCACAACTACTCCCCACTTATCCAATACTAATTTCTATCACATTATAATGTCATTAACTTATAATGCAATCCAAACAAGAACTAAATTGCAGATTCTGCCTTGAGAAGTGATGCTCCCAGCTACCAATCCAATCCACCCAAGAGTCAAATACCCAAAATCCAAAGAAAGAAGCCAATCTCAATCATTAGAAAATCATTTAAAGATAGATCAGTGGAAGTATACAAAAACAAAGATCAGTGATTAGGGGCTTGGATCGAAAAAGTATTGGAGAATTAGTAAAAATGATTAGTTATAAATGGATACAGTAGAAAAATGGGAACATAAAATTTAAGTTGTACTTGATGAAGCAATGCCTCAGAAATGTTTTGTATCAAAATAGAAGTTGAGAATAATTCTTTTGATTTTCAAACCTTGGATACATAAAGTGAGTCTGATCCACGCCACGGAGGTATTCCTGGAGCATCTGGGGATGATACTCCAAGATCTGTTTGCTTCGTTAAGATACAATGTAAGTAATAGCTAATAGCTAATACAGAGATACTATATTTGACAAAAGATCACTTGCAATGTTCGTACCTCCCTGTAGATTAGCTCTCTTACATCATCTTTTGTTAAATTTCTCCTTTCAAATTCGAACTCAAATTTTGAAATTGGTTGAGTTGATGGTTCATCTTCGACATTTGCCAAACCATAAAAATATGGATCTGCCAATGCCTGCAGTTGGAAATAATTTATAGTATCAATGAACATATCCTAAATACTGATATTGCATTTGTCAACTAAAGGAAATAAGAAACAACATATTTGGTTTACTAAATCTCACCTCTTCAGCAGATGGACGATCTTTGGGATCAAATGCTATCAAACGCTCAAGTAAACGAAGAGCCAGTGGATCAACATTTGGAAACTTTTGTGCGAGAGGAACAGGTGCTTTCTTTTTCATGCTACTTAAGTATCTTCGTGCCTTCTCATTTCGGATCTGTAGATAGAAAAAAAGTTCAAATTGTCAAATAAAAAGCTTCGTTTATCACATACGTTCTGAAATAATCTGCTGCTATTATCATGGGATACAAATTTTTAGAAAAATAATAATGTAACCAGAATCTTCTCAAAGATAACTAACTAATTAAATAAGGAACTAACTCTGGAAAGGCATTCAGAAGAAGGTGAACCAAGAAGTTCAGTTATGAGATCCAATTCGTGGACCACATTCTTCCCAGGAAACAATGGTTTGCCCATGAGAATTTCTGCAAATATACATCCTATGCTCCAGATATCAATAGCAGGAGTATACTGCAAAAGAAACTAAATCTTAGAATATCTGATGGACAATTGTATAATCAAATGAAAAAAATAGTTTATAAAAAAATTGATTCCTATATGGTTGAACCATATGCAAGGAAACTTGTCCATTCTTGAATGTAGATTATTGATTCTTGAATGTACGGCGATTATTTCAGAAACAAATGCAAGGAAACTTGTCCATTCCAAAAAACCCATTTAAGAAAAAGTTATTCACGTAATTCTGACAGAACACAATCTCCCACAAATAGAAATCTTTTGAAGTTAGAAATCACAAATTTAAAAGAATGTGTATTCAGAACCTCACCAGCAGATATTTTTATAATTCACGAATGTGCAACTTGACTATTATAATTTCAGTGATAAAAAATAAACTTTCCCAGACTGTATCCTAATTGAAACTTCCGTGAACAAAGACTTGAACAAGGATTGGAAAACATGTAAGGGGAAAAGTATCTAATTAGCCAAGTAGTATCTTTCAAGTTCTAATTAAATCTAAAGTAATATTATGCCCTTGTTCGAGCCACATTATTTTTTTCATTCTCATTCTTTTACTCATTTTCAACCACACATTCTTCAATAAAATAATATTTTCATCACATCAATAATTTTTCCTTCTTTCTCAACCACATATTCTCCATCACATAAAAAAAAAAAAAAAAGAAGCATTATTGGCTACAAAATATGCACCACAGGTGCTATATAAGTATCTAATTAGCTAATTAACATTATTCAAGTATCAAATGGAAATTGCATTTAAAGGGTTTGAAATATTAAAAGCTACACAATGATTTGTCAAGTAACCAAAAAAGCATGAGCGACGCAAGACAACACCGCTTTGCAACATAATAATCAACTAACTTATTGGGTAATTTTAAGATGAATTTTAACAAGAGCACTAGTACATATAAAGCAAGACAAGCAAAAGTGGATACAGCAAGAGTTGGATTTAATCAGAAGCATCAACTTCAAAATCTCAGTAAAGCTGATTTAACAGCATACATATGAGCGACGCAATGGACAAGCTCCCACATCTATGTCAAAACTGTTACTGCACGATATAGATACTTACTTTGGAGAAAAAGGAACCGCAAAGTTCAGGAGCACGGTACCATCGAGTTGCCACATAATCCTATAAATAATGGACATTTTGAGTAAGAATTTAAATGAACAATAAATGGAAAAGAAAAATGAACAATAATGGCCACTATTCGGTGTCAGACCAAGAAAAAATAAACGAAACATGTAAAGCAGTTAAGAGTGCTTTATCCTTCCTAATATCATTGTATAAATCACATACAGTCCAGAACACAGCAGATGGGGCATCACCAAATGATGCACGAGCTAGTCCGAAATCGCATATCTTCAACTTGCAGTCTGCATTAGCAAGGATGTTTTTGGGTTTCAAATCACGGTGGAACACATTTGCTGCAGCAAGAAAATTCGAAGAATCATTTAGACCGTGAAAGAGCAAAGAATTAGGAATTTATAAAAGCTGTAAAAGAAAAGTCCGACCTGAATGTATATATTTCAAAGCTCGAAGCAGCTGATACAGAAAAAACTGATGATGCCCAGGAGTAAGATCATCATTTGTCTTGAGTACGTGATGAAGGTCTGTTTCCATCAATTCAAAAACAACATATATATCCTTGAATTCTCTCCGACATGAAGGCAACATTATATGCTTTATTTCTACAATATCTGGGTGCCGAAGTAACCGGAGGAGCTTGATTTCTCTAAGAATGCGAATGGCTTCCGAAACATGCTCAAAAACATTGTCAATCTTTTTTATAGCTACCTTTTCTCCTGTGTGTGTATCAACTGCAGCAGCCACAACACCATAACTTCCCTTGCCAACAACCTCTTGGATTTCATACAAATTAGCTTCACTATATTCAGTAAAAAATTCCTTGAAAGGCATGTTCTAACATATAAAACAGAAGTATCAGTATTCCCACTTTACGACACACCCAAGTATTGGAAGGAAGATAATAATCAAAATCACATAAACTTTGTAGCTATATATACTACCGAGCACAAACAGTGAACTAAATAGAATGTTTAAATTTTAGAAACAAAGAAAAAAGGTTGTTAACAAGAGAGGACGCAAAAGAGGTTCCTTCACATGCTATATTAGTTTCCCAGTTTTAAGGTTCTTATTCAGTTGCAATCATACAGGGAGTACTCATAAGACGGTGCGGTGCAGAATTAGTTATTACAGAACCTTGAAAACAAAATGCATGGAATGTTTCATATCAGTAAATCCCTACAGTGCAAAATTAGTTATTACAGAACCTTGAAACAAAATGCACAAGAATTCCGAAAGGAGAAAATAAATTATTATCAAATAGGCACACGTGCTAAAAGGATCAACTTATGCGCACAAAGTAACGAACAACATCTGAGTTTGAACGCCTATTATTGCCACAAACTGTCCTAATGACAATGAACAAAATTTAGATAGTAATATCTAGACAACATAAATCAAAGCAGAAGAGTACACGTGGACAATATTATCCTCCATGAGGTAAACATTCGAATAAAATATAAGCCAAAACATTCAATTGTATACTCCAGTTGGCAAAGTGAAGTCAATAAAGAGCAGATGGTCAGAGAATAGAAATGAGAAAGGAGTATTAACATAATAAGAAGCACTTTTGATTACAAATCCAGGTCAACGAATTCCCTCCCCAGATAAATAATAACTTGCATATATATGACCAAGTCTTAAACAAGTAGGCAATGCCTATATAGTCAAACAAAAGATCCAGCAGTAGAGAATCTAAGCACATGCATCTACTGGAGACAAGCAGCAAGGGAGGATTGGGCAAAACAAATTCAACGTGGTTTACTTGTTTGATTAAATAATAGCAGAAAACAGTGATTGTACCCGAAACTATGAAAAAAATACGATTTTCTGTACAGCATTAGGAAATCAACTGTAGTAAATTGTAGCATTGCTTAGATCAGGTGAAAAAATACCCAGCCAGCATGACTGAACTCAATTAATTTTCAAATTGATAAATTCCTGTCTAGATTTGTCGAATTGATCAAGGATTTTCCTAATCAGGACTTGATTGAGCATGAGAACGACACCAACCGACCAATAAAATTCTCATAGGCAGCAATGTGCAAAAACTAAAGCAACTCATAAGGGAAATCTCATATAAATGGATCTGAAAATAAAAATCCAAAAATAAAACCTACTATTCATATGCAAGAACACAAGAACTATGACTTGAACTGAAATCACAGGAATTCTTCAATGATATCAGAGAAATGAAACAAACTGAATTTCATCATCTATTATAGTTAAAAATGAGACTAGAAAGCATTAATTAATTAGTGAAATAATAAACCAAACCTGAATCATTCTAAAAAATTGCCGCGAAGGTGAAATGGTTCTGAGATATTCCTTTCCACAAGCTGGCAGAATTGAACTCATAATTCAATAGATATTTTTTATGAATGTCAACAAGTATCGTAAAATTCAAAAAGACAGAGTTAAAATAAATTAAAGAATTTATGATATGCTTAAAAACGCTGAAACAGTCAAATTGAATATGTCAACCTTCTCTGCACCCATAAAAAAAAAAAAATTTTCTCAGAAAGATACAGGTATCAACGTCACAATCGGTGCCTCAATTCAGTCAAATTTATGACGTTCACAAAATAAAATAAAATAGGGAACAGAAAAAAGATAAATTTTGGGAACCCCACCTTCAACAACAAGCAAAAGGACAAGAAAAAGGTAATAATCCATAACTCGGTGCATTCGCGTGAGCCTTATCGCAGCATTACATATACTATGCCCCCACAAACACGAGATAAATATTTAGGTTAAACTCACTTTGATAGGCTTCAAATAGTTGAGAGGCATCTGAATTTTGATGGGTTTTCACCATTATCTATCATGATCACGATGATGATTCCCTTTGGGATTTGGCAGAAACTACACGTGGGTAAAATGTTCACTTGTTATTTGACAAAAAAAAAAAAAAATCTAATTGGCTCCAAAATTTCAATTTTTTTTTTTCTATAAATAGGTCTCAACGAGAAGAAGAGAAGCATCTCAAACAATCTTTTATGCTCTTGCTTCTTATGTGAGATGGTTAACCCACTTAAAAACTCAGTAGCTAAGGTGAATATTTGTTGGAATTTTAATAATAAAATGGAATCGAATCCTACTTAAAATATGTGTAGAAGCGAAAACAAAAAAATAAATAAATAAAATCTCCTTCCATTCGTGTGGAAATACAATACATTTATTATCATCGTCATCGTCACATTTCTTCTTTGAAAATATAGTTTACTTAGCTCACCAAAATTCAATCGAGATTAAATTTTGAACACAAACTTTAAGCTAATTATCACGTTGGTCACTATATTTTAATTTGTAAAATGAACGCAGCAATTGAAATAATAGATTACTCCCTGTCAACTTGTGACATCAGATATTTTGTTAGCTCCTTATGGAATTTTCTAAAATAATACTACTAATTATGGGAAAAAATATAAGAAATTAATCAAAATAAATCACTATCTACTTTTAGTTTTAAGCCTAGCATTATTTAGTGCTTATTGTTGCTTATTCATAATGCCAATTCCACATCTTCTTATGCAATAATTTCTTCTTGCTAGGACATTGTCTTCCCTCTTCTCCTACCACGTTTCTTAGCTCCCAGCCAGTAGGTCTCATTAACAAATGACTCCTACTACCTTTCCATCTGATTTTGAAAGATTTACTTGTTCACGTTCATGCTGCTTTCTATTACTACGGAGCTTTGCTCGCTGATCTCTGACTACAGTCGAGTTCTTGGGTGTCTTGTGTTGACGCCGAAGACTTTCCAGGTTTGAAAGCTTTAGCTCTGGCGAATGCTGATCCTCCAATTTGGAGAAAGCCAACAATTGCATATCACGCTCAGGTAGCCTTCGGTTACGCAATGATTGACAAAACTCTTTGGTACTCACGAGTTCCAGCCCTCTAGGCCCAACCGACTTGTCTTTTAGTTGTCCAAGTATCACAGGCTCTTGAGTAACTGGATGCTCCATCAGCTGCTCCTTATTAGTCAGTTTCAACGTCACTTCAGCAGAATCAAGCTTTCTAAGGGCCAATAAGTGCAACTTTTTCATTACAATGTGGCATTCTTGGGCACTAAATTCATCCTTAGAGCAGATCCCGAAATGCAATGAGTTCTCGATTCTTATTGACTTGTCAGGAGGCCTCTGACTTGAAAATTCGGGGCAGTTATCATCGGCTTTGTACCCTTCTTGCTGCTGTAGTTTTGTCGCCTCTAAATATTTGTTTTCATCAAATTCCATCCTACTGGTAGGCTCAACTCTTATTGACTTGAAACCAGGTGGCGTCTGACTTAAAAGTTCAGGGTAGTTGTGTTCGGCTACGTCCCCTTCTTGCTGCTGCTGTTTTGCCGCCTTCAAATATTTGTTTTCATCAACTTCCATCCTACTGAGAGGCTCAATACTCGCTAACTTGAAACCAGGAGGCTTCTGACTCGAAAGTTTGGGGCAACTATCTTCAGCTTTGTTTCCTTGCTGCTGCGGATTCCCCTCCAAATACTTGCGTTCACCGAAATCCATCCTACTGGGAAGCTCAGTGGATAAAAGTTTAGGATCAAAACCATCTTTACTTTTTCTAATGTAATATTTTGGCTTCTCTTCATGATACATTGCATTTTCACTTGCATGATTTTCTAGGCCTTCAGATTCCTTGTGGTCTTCAGACATTTCATATTGATCTCCTTTTTGCTGATTTTTTTGCTTAGACTCGTGTTTCTTATGCGGCTTCTATCATCCCCTCTGCCAGTCCCAGTTTAGTCTCCATTTCTTCTTTCTTTCCTTTCTCTTATGTCCTGTGCTTGAATTCAGACTTGGAATTGCCCCAGGAAGCATATATCTCTGGCCATGAGTCGCAATATCCCCAGATTCACAAAGTTTTCCAAGATCATGTTTTAGTAATGTCGAATGCGCCCATGGCAAATTATTATATTCTTTTTTGATAAACTTTAAGATGGAGTCCTCGCTAGAACCCAATTTCTCATTCAACTCCTGAAGTGCCCGTTCTATCATATGAAAAAAGAAGAAAGGCGAGAGTTAAAAACCAAAAGTCAACAAAACACACCACATCTGGAATTGATAGAAATTAGGGAACAAAATAGACGGAAAAAACTATATTTAACAGATAGATATGAGCAGATAATTTATGCACAATGATGTAATAAAATGCATTGAAGACCAGAGGTGGCGAACTGGACCCAGGATGATCATCATATCTTAACCCAATCAAACCTGCAATTAACTCTTAAGACAACAGTCGACAGTTGACAATTATACACATTTGAATTGAATGCAATACAGTACATTGAATTTGTGAAATAAGGTATCATTCTCTTGTACTGCAGACAACAGCTAAGGAACCTAGGCAAATTTGTCAAAGAGAAATTGCGCATGATAATAAACTTCCAATGCTCAGCTACACATACTTTTTCTGACAATGCTGGGTGTACATAATTTAGTTTACAGAATATTTACAGATATACACTTGGAGATTTTTCATATGTTCAAAAAAAAAAAAGATCCAATCAAAAGCTGCCATCGCAGCATCTGGAACAGTTATGTGAATCATTTTTCTGTACATATGGTTTTTTCCTTCTTTTTCATTTCTCGACAAAACGATACATTTTTCAGTAACAAAATCATCAAGATAGAATTCTGAGGTTCTTGACAACAAATTATAATATATCAACACCCGAAGCAAAAAATCCTACCAAGTTAATCTTGACACACTAGCACACCATGGAAATATAGAATACATGGATCAGCATATGGACATGAATAAACGTATAAAGATCCTAATATTATATGTACGAAACAATTATTCTACAACATGATAATTTAATACCATTTATGCCAAAGATTCATCGAATCCAACTTAAGATTTCAAGCACGCATGAGTAGACACGCATGAAATAAAACTGACACTCAAACACAGATGAACTAATAGATTTTGCAAAATTTACATTGTAGACTAATTTTATAAACATAAAACCTTTCACTGTACACCCATAAATCCCAGTGACAAAATTTCAAACATACATTGATCCATCAATCTTACACACATTATATCAATAATCAAAGCAAACATAACATGAAAAATAAATCCACTCACGTGCACATACATGTAAATGTGGTGTGACAAAGAAAGCTACCAGAAATCTTCTACATCTTCAACCGAACAAGAACCCCAGTCAATTTGTCTATCCAATCCAATAGTCAAAGTAAAATCTTTTAACCAAAAACCCTATATTTTTCAGTCACAAAATCACCAAGATAGAATCTTGAAGTTCTTGATAACAAGTTATAATGCATCAACATCCAAACCGGAAAATTCTACCTAGGAAGTCAGTCTTGACACACTAGCATCCTTTCAAAACATAATACAAAGATCAACAAATGGACATGGATAAACATGTAATGATCCTAATTTTATATGTATGGAGCACCAATTTTACAATGTAATAAATTAAATTCCATTTTTTCCAAAGACCCATGAAATCCAACTCAAGATTTCAAACACACAGGGCCGGACATGAATGAAATATAAAACAATACTCATATACCCATATACCCACACATATTTACATAAAGATTGTGCAAAGTTCACAATGTAGACCAATTTTATAAACAAAAAACCTTCTTTTACCAAAAACCCACAAATCTCTATACCAAGATTTCAAACATAATTGAAATATGGACAATCTTACCCACATTATATCAACATAACCATAACATACACAAATAAATGGTTACCGCAGCATAAGGAGGGTGATCTGGTGACTGGGATAGCAACTGGTTCAAGCGGCCTTCAAGATCGCTCTTGCTGGCAGCCGTTAAGGGTGCATTTGGATGAGTTTCTGCAAGTTTCAATATAACTTCTTGAAACCTTGCAATGGATAAATGCAGGGCTGAGGCAGGAAATTACATCGAGAGGCTGAAATTTTCAAAAGTCGTAAAATTTATATATAACTAAAAAATGTCATAACATGACATCATCTAGTGCTCCAAAATCTTTTATAGCATAAAAATTCATGTATAATAGAATAACATCTATATTCGCAATGAATTTTCAAAACTTTAAAACCCAATCTAATTTGTACATTCAAAATCATTAACCTGATCTAATTTGTAGATGCTGAAAGCTTTAAAAATATGGGAGAGAGATCTAATTAAAAAGGACAATCGGGAAAGACTGCAACTTTTCATCATGTGACTAGTAATAAAATTAAATATTCCAAATCATCGAACACAGATAAATTTAATAAATTGCAGTGATCGAATGCTGAATTTAGAGTTGGAATGGCACAAATGTTACTTGAAAACACCTATAAATTCCCTCTTCAGCCTTTGTTTTCTGCAAGACTCTAAGCCTAATAGAATTCCTAGATTCAAAACCTTAATCTTTTAAATAAAAACTCTAAGCCCTAATTTAAAACCCTATCTGTGTTAATAAAAAAAAAAAAAAAACACATTCAAAAATTAAATACAAAATTTTAATTTCAACAACTTTGTAAACTAAAAAAAAAATCAACAATAAAAAAGGCCTTTAATTGATTTTTGACTTTTTCATAAGTGAATAATTCAACAATAACTTAATGATGTTTAAAAGACAAAAATACCTTTAAATGAATAAAACAATTACAAAATATGATTTTCTTAAAAAGACAACACTACCATTTTAGTTAATAAATAAAACCAAACACTCCCTACATAAAATTACAAAATCAGCTCAAACACAGATAAAAATTATCTCATCTTCTTTACTCCAAAATCTCAAAATATCAATAGCTAAAGAAAAAAATTGTTTTCGATCAATTACTTCGAATTGGTAAATATATTTACGTATGTTTAATTTCATTTTCGTTAAATGTGTATATGTTTTTACTCGATAAATTAAGATTCGACATACGTGTTGGTAGATAAAAAATTTTTAGCAGATGTAGCCGGCAGTCGGTTGTGACAGCCGGTCGTTAACAATCGATTGACTGTTAACAGTCGATTGTCGGTTGTTAACAGCCAATATTTAGGCTGTTAATTGGGCTGTTTTGTTTTTAATAAATTTTTGTTTGGCTGTAAGCCGAATTTTTGATCGAATACAAATTCTGTTTTGCGCAGATATGAGGATTGTACTTTCAATTTGTTATTTTGGTGATTTTGAATGGGATGAAAATAATCGATAGGCATGGAAATGGACAAGTGACGGAAAAAGAAATATGCCAACACATATAACAGAGACTACATCGTACGACGAACTGTACCATGATATACGGAACAAGCTGAACGTCAATTCATCTCGATACAATATGGTACTGAGATGTCAATTCCAAAAGCATTTGCCATTTTCAATTCCACCTGCAATGGTTACATCTGATATTGACGTGAGTTATCTGTTTGATTTGAACAAAATGCAAATGACGTCAATTTGTGTGACTTTAGTGATGAAGGACAACGTAGAAAGTAGAAATGAACATTCAGATGGAATTGATGATAATGCAAATGATTTTTGGGATATAGTTGAGATAGTTCGCGAGGATGACACTAATATTCCCGAGACAATTGTTCCTCATCGTACCATCACTCAGACACACATAATTCAATCGGTAGTTCAGGACAACGATAATGTAAATGCATTTACAAACTATGATTTAATTACTTTATCCCGTCAGAGACATGAACGGGGTGGGAGCTCAGGGGTCGGAACGAGCAGACCTTCATCTAATTCTTCATGTGTAGTTCCCAATGATGAAGATCTGTACGTTGAGCAACTGTTTGAAACGAAGAAAGATTTACAGGAAGCTGTGCACCTGCTGGCATTAAAATTCAACTTTGAGTT
>CAIGRB010112235.1:32390-42926 GCA_903798255.1 Fraxinus quadrangulata
CTAACCCAAAAGCTCTATCGTCCATTGCACCGCCACATAAAATATTTATGACAGTACACGCTTATTCTTTATTCGCCCCTTCCATTTAGTATGTAATTTTTGTATAAGAAGTCTGAATGTTTTCAAACATTCAATGCTATCAATTTTGCCCTATTATTTTTCCTTCTTGCACAGCGGAAGCATTTTCCTTAAAAAATTTTGTCAGGTTTAGGGTTGTGAGATAGAACAACATTTTCGATTGCCATCTCTTGAACTCAACCCCCACAGAACTTCTTTCATTTCTCTCCATGTGGAATAGAAATTGTATGAACGGTAGGAGAGACAACCGCAACCGAAGGACTCACAACGATAGGAACCAAGTAAGGTAAAACTCATTTCGAAGTTCCCATATTCGAAGTATCATTCGAAGATATATCGGTATTGTTAACTGTACTCATTTCTGTTTACACAAACAGAAGATAAACCAAAAATCAAAATCCGAGAAAGAGTAGAGAAAGTTAAACCAAAGCGAAATCAGTTTAATCGAATAAAATGAAAGAATAAAGTTATCACTCAAAAAATCGACTAAAGATTGTTGATGAGTAATGGATTTGAGTGATGACTTTAAAACCAAAAATCAAATTTACCAATCTTACCAAAAATTGAACAGAGTAACGACAAGGAAATGAATAGTAAAATACCAAAGAAAAATAATGATAAAGTAACACCAAGTGAAATGGATGCAAAGTCGAAGTAAGAGTAGAACTATTTGCCCTTAAGTCGATTTTGCCCTACAACAGTGCCTATGAATAATAACAATCAACTCCTAAAATACAACGATTGTCTTTTTATAATTGTAGCACTCCAAAACACAAGAACAACGAACCGAAGATTAGTTTTTGCACTCATTATAGAATGAAATGGAAAACATATATTTATGTAGAGTTTTGCCTAGAAAAATATGAATTTAATGTTATGCTGTGATTGCATATAATTGGTATAAAGTAATGGACGTTTTAAGGGTCTTATTTGTAGATGAGAAGATGTTGTGAATGAAGAAACATGCCTCAAAACTAAATAATATTTGTCAAGGGTCGCAACTTTACTATCGCTCACCTGTCACCCTTGTATCGTTCGATCGTAAAAAACAGAGACTATGTCGCTTGACTGTCCCCTAGGAAGTCACTCAAGCGCTAGGCGACAGAGGAGTTGGATAATTTTCCAACTAATTTTCCTCTATTTTCTTCCAATTTCGGACCACAATTTTTCATTTATCCGGAATTAGATTTTTTTTTTCAAATATACCATAACGATTTACTCGACGAGTAGAACAAATTAGTCTATTTATTTCCATAATTTGACTATCGGATTAAGTCCGAATATTTGATTGAAATTGAAACAAATGTCACATTACCCTGGTTTTATACTAAACCAATTCCAACAATTAGAAGTGAAAGTCATCCCAATCTCAGAGAAAGATGATGCAACTATTTTGGACTCTTAATATTTCAGGTCCGTTTTCATTAAATTTTCGTATAAACTTCTTTAGTGCAAGAACACATTCAGTCTTCTTATATAAGTATTCGGAGTAATGTATACCGCCCAAAATTCCATTCTTTATTTGGAAATTGTGGAACAATTTACTTCCAGTAGACGAGGTGATCAGAATAAAGTTGGGTATTAGTCTTGCTTCCAAATGTCAGTGTTGCTGTGAAGAAGAAACATTGGAACTTATTGTGGAAACTTAACACGGATGTGGCATTAAAAGGAGATGATCAAGCTGCTGGTGGAGGAATACTTAGAAATTGAAAAGGAGATAGACGGGTTTGGTGATTTCGTAAATTCTTCGGATTAGATTTTGTCAGCTGAAATGAGAGCCCTTGCCATTGTTTTAAGACAGTGCCTGCAGATGGATATAGTAAAATCTGGGCAGAAGTTGATTCGAATGCAGTAGTATCTTCGGTAATGAAAAATGGGAAAGGTCCTTGGGAAATGCAATAAACGATCGAAGAGATTTCATCTGCCAAGTACGAAGTTGGCAATTCAGATTTCCCAGATTAGGAGAGAATGTAACAAGGTAGCTGATTGGATAGCAAATATTGGATACAAAAAGAAATGATACAAGTTCTTGCTGCCAAAAGTCTTTTAAGGACTGGTCAGAGGGCACCTTAGACTGGATAAAGTCGGGACACGGGGCGGGGGGGACAACCCCAATTATATGTTTTAAATTTTTACATTTTTTTTTTTAAGGGTAGTTTGAGAATTGGGTATACAAAAGTTGAGCTAAAGTATTTTAAACAAAAATTTTAAATTTTTTTTTTTTTGTAAATAACTAGATAATCGTCCCTCCTTGCCCCTCCCTTGGGCAGCAAAACCTCGATCTAAAACTGTCTCCCACCACTTTGTCCAGGGAAGGTGCGGTTTTTCGGGTCAAGTCATAGGGATGGCTTGTGTCAGATTAATGGCTTGAAGATAAGTCTTCTTGCAAATGCATGCTTATTGGATCATTAAGTGGAATAAAACTAAGTGTATAATATTGGTTGATAATAATGATTGACAATCATGTGTTGTCAAAATCTTAACATGTAATGTACAAAATAGTGTTTTAAAATGGATGAATATGATAATGCAAAATACGATATTGCCAATTAATATTATACATATAGCATGATTCCATTTGATGAGTTGCTGCTGTTGATTGTTGTGAGGCTAAGTGTACTTCGATTTGTACTTGGTTGATTCAAGAGTAATGGTTTCATTCAGTATAAAATATAGGTATAGTGCGTCAGTTACCCATTTCCCTTCACTCTTTATTTATTTATTATTATTATTTTTTATTGGTAAACATTCACTCCATTTTCTCGTAGGTAAGGCGGAGTCCTTGTAACACTTTGTAAACATAAAAAATGAGTAGAGATCCCAGAAATCTCTTGGTTATGCCCAGGAGGGGCCCATACTCGAGTGTGCTTAAAGTATCCTCTACCCAAAAAAATAATAGAAAAACAATAAATAAAGAAAGATTATTCAACTAACATGTCAACCTTTTTACCTCACACTCAAACCTCAAGACAACATTATACAGCCTAACCCAAAATGATTTCACTCGATAAAACAAAAGAAGAGCTACTTGAGTTAAGCCCTCCAAAGGTAACATTCAAATCCTGAAGTTCAATACTGATATATATTTACAGAGATTCAGGAGAAATTCAACATTTCCAAACTTGTCAAACATAAACAATTAGGAAACATTATATAAGACAAAACTAGACATGACAGCCGACAAAATCTTAGTTTCTTTTTTGTCTTTAATACTGTCAATATATCTAACCAAACGTGCCATTATGATATTAATAGCAAACTTCAGACAATATATATTACCACTTTGTTGAATAGGATTTTGTAGGTTTTCTTGAATTGAAGTGAGGCTGGAAGGCTTTCATGACTTTCTCATATGATGGCCTCTTGTAATCCACTGCCTGGTATAAGAAGTTATAATCCATGCATAAGTAAGCCTTTTGACAAAGATCTGTAATGGAGAATTCAGTACAATTTTGGAAGGAATGTTTCAGAATACCTGCTCAATGACATCTTCCGGGGTTGCCCACTTCCAGTCTGAGAATTCTGGTTTTGCTTCACCATTTGCTAAGTTAATTTCACTTTCATCGGCTGTAAATCTCATAAGAAACCTGTTCCAATTACTCCAATTACTCCAATTACTTCTCACGCTACACAGCACGTGTATAAAGTTCATTTTCGATTTCTGTCTAGACTAATTTACGTCTGTAGCTTTGCACTCAAGCATCTCCAGTTAGGCACTTTAATTATTGTTGTTTGGAGATTTTTACAGCTTGTAAAATTGATGGAAGAACGTTTTGATGGAAAATCAGGATATGCATCACAAAGTAACATCTTCAATCAAATTATTTTATAGACCAGAATGTATAGATTTTTAAGATCTAAAGATGATAGAAATTCAAGGAGTCGATTCTTTGTCAGTCATCCATCTAACGTACACTCTCGAAAGGTAGTGCCACTTTTTGATAAATGGCTACACTCATTACCTAAAACGAAGGAGACTACACGAATAAAGGCTCAAATAAAAGTTTAAGAGAAAAAAGGACGGAGATGCAGAAAGGGGGAGCTGTCTTATTGGATCAATTCAGCAGATAAATAAATTGATATAACAAATTATTCAAAACTAACATATAAATGAAATAATAGATATTCTATTCCATCATTCGAGGAAGTGGATAATCAGTACCTAATGAGACATTCGAGAATCCAAGCATGTGAGTTCAACTGAGATTCAAAGTAATATATGAAGCCAGGTAAAAGATCAAAAAGTATTTTCCTAATTTTTAGGTTTTATTTCATGTTGCTTGTTTTTAGAGAATTTTGAGACAGAAATTAGGTATGTAGCCAGGGTATTATATTCACATTACATTATAAAAATTTGGAAAACATGAATCAAACCATTTTTGTGCCTGTCCATGCCATTCTCCTCGCCACAGACGATTCACCTTCGCCTTCACAGCAGGCGGGAAGTCATAGGTTAGCCACTGAGGAACCTGAAAACAATTCAAATAATTTCAATTTCATTTTCAGAGAGAAATAATGAAGATAACATGAAAGGTTGTAAGTCAGAAATATTTTTTATTTGAAAACATTATAATATCTGCCATGACACCAGTTATGCGTTGATTTAGAGACTATTCCATTTCTTAGAACAAAACAGGAAAGGAAAAACAAATTCTTGATAACACTGATACATAAGCATATAACTATAGTTGGCATGGAATCATTTCTCGGTGGTTTTTTTTTTTTTTTGCAACTTTATATCCTCAAATAATAATCTATCCTACACTCCCTGGAATAAAAGAAAAAAGGGAATTAAAGGTAAAAACAAAAGTAGGAAAACTATTCCAAATTCAAAATATATTGGAAACAAGACATACCTCAGCTATTATTTCAGTAGATACTACCCCCGTTTCTTCTCTCAATTCTCTTATTGCTGCAGACCTTGGATCTTCACCTTCTTCGATACCCCCCTGATTAGTAAAGATCAATGATCATAAGAAATTAATATTAATTATGCTCGAAAGTTGAATATGTTGCAAGTCAAAGCAACTGTAAGTTGAAATTGTTGTCACATCAGATTAATGGACACTTATATGGTGCTATAAGAACTCTCCATGATCTTCCAAATTCTTTGACGGAAAAGGGTTAGGAAATGAAAGTTGATAAACTTTTAAGTAGTTACAAATGCAATTTTTGGAACCTTTAGTGTATTGGACGGAATATTACTGGATAGAAATTAAGAAGAGAAAAAATTTCAAATCTCATATCTTATTTTGTGCGGTGTTATCTGGTACTACATACTATAGATGTCCTTAGTGTCTAATGGTATTACCTGAGGCATCTGCCATGCTCCTGGAACATTCAATTTCGAAGCCACAAACACCTACAAGCAAACACAAATTAAAAACGAATTTCCTCACATCCACCAAACTACAATTTTCAATACAGAAAATGAAGACTGGTCTAATTATCTATATTAACTTTCCAAAAGGGGAATGGACAAGATTGCTTAGATTTTGAACCCCTCACCCAACTCCCAAACCCTAATTGTAGAAATAAAAATACTAAGGTACATAAGGGATGATACTAATATAAATAAATAAAATTGAGAACACAGGTTTGACAATAACAATTACAACTTAGGTGGTGAAGGCATGTTTCGATAAACACAAAGAAACTCCTTTTACTATAGAACATGTAAAGTAAATAAAAAATTCAAACCTGTTGGAAAATAAGAAGAGAGGATTTGATTTCTATTGGAGATTTTGGTAAAATAAGAAAATAGATAATTTTTTTAGAAAATAAAATGTAACCACTTGTATGCTTCAATATTATACTATCACGAAAAAAAAAAAAATACAAGTACATTTTCTTGCTCAGAATCATTCAAGAAAATAATCTATATGCTTTGATCTCAATTATCCAAAAACACGTAAAACCCAGAAAAAGATCAAACTTTTAATCAATCCCAGTAACGAATTTCTGGCTAAAATAAGTAGAAGAAAATAGTGCTTTTTTTTTACCATATTATCATCGTTGATTAGACAGACTCCAACATTGGGGCGATATCCAGCAGGCAGACCCTCCATTGATGTTGCTTTTCTTTGCTGGAGCTCACAGATGAAAAGAAAGTCAGAGGCTCAAAACATTTCAATAAATAAAGAGAGAATCTTTCTGAATGCAAATCACTATCAGAATATAACTTTAGCAGAAAGTCAAACACATTCATGTGTGTATGTATTGTATGTATATAAAGGAATGAGGTGATGATGACGGGGGGTTCGAGAGTTGAGGCTTTTTATAAAGCAGATAGATCAATATTAATGTTGTGGACGGATATGGTGTTGGGGAGCTCACAGAATCTTATTATGGGCTGTTACTTATGGTTTCTTTGTTTCCACCATTTTCAACAAAAATGAGATGTAAGAAAATAAATGCTTCCTCTGTAAAAATTAAAATTAGAGCTTAAAGATTGTGGATGATCTCTCATTTTATTTAGAGCTTTTCTAAACACTTCTATGGATAAATTCAAATAGTTAAGTTTCATACGTGAACATTTGATATAATGTTAGATCGTAGATAGGATATAGTTTTAAAATGTCTAGTTTCATCTCATGAACAAAGGGAAATTTCTTTAAATATTTGTTTTCTATACTCCCCGTTACTATTTTGATTATGTTATGATACCATATTAACTAAAAATTGGTTGGGTTAAGCGTGCACATAAGAATTCTAGTGAAAACATTTATGCACTAACTTTACAATACGTAATTCTATACTTTTCATGGGTGAATAAAAACTAAAAGATTTATGATTTATCATATAGTTTTTGTTTGGTCCCCGTTATTTTTAAAATACATTTTTTTTCTTATTTTCAATCACACATTCTTCAATAAAATAATATTACACAAAAATTCAAAAAAAATCTTTATTTTTTAATTACACATTCTCTATTAAAACACTATTCTAAAATACATTTTAGACCAAAAAAAATAAAAAATGAGTCTCAAAAAGGCTCGTAATATTGATAATTAAGTCGATATTTCTCATTAGCAAATAAAACTAAGACACTTGTCAAGCCCTGTTTGTCTACCATTATTTCAAAAACTTGTTTGTTATTGTAAGATTCTCTACCACACATTCATCTAATAAAATATTCTACACATAGATCAATAAAGTTACTTTATTTTTTAACCACACATTTTTTAAAAATTATTATTTATTACTCTATTTTTTTTTCAATAATGAAAGACAAACACACTAATAATGAGATATTAAGGCACCAAAATAGAAGTATGTTTTATCCTGCAATATGTCTAAAAATAAGATATATCTAAGGGGGTGTAATTTAACCTTAGGGACAGAGATGGAGACTGCGCATGATAGAGGAATATGATTATGGGCAATATAAAAATACAGCATGATGAAAAGGCTGCGAAAAGAGAGTTTATAGTGGGGAAAAGATGGCGTTGACTTTGGATGAGGCATCTTTTTAAATGAGCATTTTAATATCTTCACGTGTGAGTCTCTCACTTGGGTACCTACCAAGTACCAACACAAGATTAGGAATCATTTACGGTCCGAATGTGTTTGAACCACATTATTTTAAAAAAATATATTTTAAAATAGTAAATTGATTAAAAATATATGGTTAAAAAAGAAGGAAATTATTGATGCAAAGAAAAATATTTTTTTATTGAAAAATGTGTGGTTGAAAATAAGTAGAAAAATGAAAAAAAATAAAATAATGTGGCTCAAACATGAACTAAATAGAATAACGCTGGACATACATTTCTTGTTAACATTAAGAATAACAATTTCTTATGTGGATTGAATTTAACCACTGAGTTGATGGAGTATGTTTAAAATTAAATGTCATGATTACTGATATTCCATTGAATGTCAAACTTGGTGTCAAATAAAATGTAAACATGATTAATATATATAAAAGATTGTAAAAAGTCAAAAAGCACAAGTAGTCACCAGTTTTTGTAATATCTATGGGCGTTGTAGTTAAAGATATTTTTATTAACGTCAACCTCGTATTAGCAGGAGCGATCATGAAATTTTGGATGCTGTGTGACATTTTAAATTGTCTCTCTTTCATTTAATTAAAAATCATATTAAGCAAAAAAATATTTCAATAATAATTTGCAAGTACTTGATCCACATTTTTAGCTTTGGTTTGGTGGGGGAATATAATAAAATTTTTAGTAGATTTTGATAAAAGTTGATGAGTTGCGTGATTGATAGTTGTGAAATTCATTAAATATACGGTTCAAATTAATTGTTGATTTTGATTTAAATTAAAATTTTGATATTAACTCCTATCAAACGGGGGCTTAGTTTATTTAACAATAAATTCGTCAAGAGCATATTTTTTAGACTCTATCAACCAGTGGTGAACATAGGAATTTTGTTCAGCTAAGGCGGTCATCGTCAACGGTTGCAATAACAAGATCGTTTATGAAAGACGAGATAGAGGGAGAGAGGAATGACTACAAAAACAATAATATATTATTAACTTAACATAATAATAATAAAAATTTAAACTTTTAAAATTAATAAAACACACACACACACACACGCTTATATAAAAGAATTTGGTGACCTTACAAGGCTAAGGCCACGTGCGGTCTCTTAGGGCTGTCTCTGTGTATTAGATGAAAGAGTCGTCTTTTCAGCAAAAGAAGTTGCAGAAGGAAAAATAAAAGTTAAAAGCCAGAAAAAGTTAGGGACTGTTCTATTCGTATTTCAATTTTTCGTTGAGTTTTGAATTCATTTTGGGTTTTGTGTTTTGAGTGTCTATTTTTAGATTGTTGAAAATGTATTCTTTCTGTCATTTTGAAAAATTAATTTCAAAGATAAAAAATGGAAAAACTTGTTCTCTTCTTCCCTTCTCTCTCTCTCTCTCTCTCTCTCTCTCTCTCTCTCGTTTCCCTTTCTAGGCGGTCGGTGCAGAAGACCACGACGGAGCTGTCGCGATGAGCAGCGAGCAGTGCTCCCTGCGATCGCTGGCTTCTTCGTCTCTTTTTTTTTATGCGGTGGTTTTTTTTATTTTTTTATGCGGTGGTTGGGTGTGTGGTGTGCGATGGTTGGATGCGGCATCGCCGGCTTCGTCTGCTGTTGTGGCTGTGACAATGGTTTTGGGTCGTGACGTTGCTGGCTTCTTCTGCTGTTCTTCTTCTATTTTGGTTGGGTTGCGACTTCGTCGGCTTTTTCTGTTGTGACTGTGGCGGTGGTTTTAGGTCGTGATGTCGCCGACGGTGGTGTGGTACAGGTGGTGTGGCGCAGGCGGCGATGGTTTTTGTTGATGGCGTAACTGAAAACAACCAAAACGCATTTTGAAAATTTTGACTTAATTTTAACTGAAAACAATTAAAATGACATTTTTGACGTTTTCGATTTTTTTTTTTGTAAATTTTAAACTCGTTTTAGAAATTCGTTTTTGAAAATAGGTAAGTAAATATGTTTTCACTATTTTGAAAAATCGAAAATAGAAAATAGGATGAAAATGACAAGAGAACAACCCCTTAATTTTTAAAATATGAAATCACATTCTACGGGTGTTAAAATGGTCGTTCCCAGGCCAACACAAACCTTTGACATGGCGGGCTAGTTGTTTTCAATATAGTTTAATTTGATTGTTTCACACATATCCTAATAACTAAATAATAAAATTAATGTATATAGAATGTTATTATATAATTTGATAAAACTTTATTTTATGTTATATTTACCCTTATTTAAAAATTATTTTATTTGGTAGTTATATATATATATATATATTTTCATAATACCTAAGTTTAGATAAAAACGAAATACCAAATGATAGGTTAATTCCTATAAAATTGTTATTAACTACAGAACACTGTAATTGCAATAAAATTATAATATATGCTAAAATTCTAAACCATTCACACACAATTTTAATAGGTTAAAAATTTCAATATACAAAAAGATGAAGGAAGATGGAGAGAATAAGTTGAAACTATGTCTTTTAATTTCCTGCCAATGGGGAGTATGTGAAAGGGATTGAGGGATGTCTATTTTTAGAATTAATATTTAATGTAAATTAATGAGAGGAAGATACAGGGTTATTTTGTGTTAGTACATACACTATATAATAAACATTATAAAGATCATCATAACTATAAAAATCAACATTTTCCATTCTAGAACTATTGTCAATTAAAGTAATTTGTTGTGGACTAAAGGTAAGGACTGCTGTTAATGAAAGCTATTTGTTGTGGATTAGGATTGGAGCCAACAGAAGAGAAGGGTGGGGATTTCGCCTGCGAATCTTCTCGGGATGTCGACATAATAGAGCTACAAAGAACGGACAACAAAGCAATGTCTGGTCATGTTCCAGCACAGTTTTAAATACCAAATTTGACTGTTATGACAAAAATATTTTCATTTAATGTATGTGTTTCTACTGCAGGAACCCTATGCAATTTGCGTGCTACGCTACAACAT
>CAIGRB010112285.1:5314-19606 GCA_903798255.1 Fraxinus quadrangulata
TCAATAAATTATAATGGTAGGCATACATATGGACCCATATATAATTTGAAAGATTGAGAATGGTTTCTTGCACTTTGTGTGAAGAAATTTTTAAAATCGTTTTTAGATGCCACAAAGGAATATATCAGTGTTTATTACCCTACATTTTCACTTGTTTTACATTACTTTTTCTACATTTTTTAATCATTTCATAAACATAGGAATTTGCCCATTTTTGTTGATATAGTTTATTCTATAGAGTTAAAATTTCGTAAATTTTGTGAAGAGTTACCCTCTTTATTTTTATTAGTTTCGGTAATAGACCATCAACTTAATTTAATTGGCATAAAAGCTATTATAAAGGGGATTTCATATTCATGAATGTAGAATTATCACATGTACATATAGAATTTATGTTATGTAAAATGTATTACTATTACGCTGAAAAATGAGGCAAAGGTAGTTCTACTTACCATAGTTCATTTTCAAGAAATATTTCAACAAATTCAGATGATCTATGGAACTATTTAGACACTAATACTAGTGTTCCTTCATATAGTTCAAGTTCATCAATATCTCGGCTCAGCCTGTTAAGCCTCGAGCCTCAATATTTGGGCCGAGGTTTTGCTCAGGCAAAAACAAAATCCGAACCATTTTGTTCAAGTCGATCTCGAGCTTAGAGTTTTAACTCGTGGCTCAACTCAACTCGATTCGTTGACACTCCTAGCACCATATAGACTGAGGTTATAACCTCAATAAGGTTAAATAACATTACTCATAGTTTAAAGTTTAGAGTGTTGAAATCTGTAACTTATTAAATACAATTATTGTACATTAAGAATAGCGAGGGTTTGATTATCCAAATTTGGAGAGCAAAACGTACAAAAATTAAAATAAAGAGTCTTTTGAACTTATTTTTTAAGTATTTATTATATAAAATAAAAAATATTTTGTATTTAGAGAGTTTCTTATAGGTACTTTTTTACCAGTGGCTGACGATCCTTAGAACTCCAATAAATCTGAAGATGCACGAAGGCTGGGAAAGTGTTCATGCTGGTCAAGAGTTGGGTCAAATTGTATTGAAGAGAACCTAAAAGAACAAAGCCATATATACAGAAATATATTTCATAGAAGTTTTACACACACTCACATGGGTGGATCCCGGGACCCATGGTAATAAAAAATTGCAAAAAAAATCCCACCCTCCCCCATTATTGTAAGGTATCTGTAGGGGTTCACAGTGAACCCCCACCTGTACCTACAACACAACTCAACCTAAAGTCCAATCTTATAGCCATTTAATAAATGACGAAAAGTTTCCACTCAGTTTCTATGCTTGAATTAAATATTGGATACCAATGGTATCTTCTTAATTTTGACATGATGCTTTTCTTATGGGAAATTTCTTAGTAATTTCCTTGGGGCATTAGAATCATTGTGAAAGTGATATACCAACAATTGTAGCCAAAATAAGAACTTTAAGGTATGAAATTTCATGGTTGATTTTTCAAGTTGAAGATGCATGGATGTTTTATATAGGTAGGTTTCTTTCAATTCTGATGAAATAAACACGATCAGTTCCAAATGCAACAATCTTTTATAGCATTTTGGTAAGCTGAATTGGATTGAATGTCCCATTAGCCCACCATAGTCTCAACATTTGTTTGATCTCCATTAAATTATAGTTCTTTTTTTTTCCTCTTCTTATCGACTACATATTTTTTAATAAAATACTATTACACGTAAATCTAGTCCAACTCAATCTTACATAAATTATGGGGGCCAAACGGGCACTGGACGCGCTTACCTAGTCCAGCTCAATCTCACATAAATTATTTGATTTAATTTATATAGCCCATCTGAAAACCCATATTTCCTCTCTTTTTCTTCTCTATTGTTTACATTACTGTGTGAAATTGAAAACCAAAATCCCTAATTTATTGAACCCTAAAATTTTGCCCCTAGACATTTGAAAGATTGTCCCTTGAGTGATTTCTCCCTTGTACCATGTTTTTTTATGGCCTTATTGATCCTCTGCAAATAATACATCCTTGGTATCCAGATCTTACTTTGTTTGAAAAGAAATGTGCACTTTTCTCTCTTTTATTGATGATTTTTACTCTGATTTCTACTAAAAAAATTTGCATTTGGCTTCTTCAGTGATGTGTTGGTTTTTTTTTTTTTTTAAAAAAAAACAAATTGTATGACACACTATGACGAACGAGAAATTATTATGAATTTAAATATAAATCCCATTATAGATGAATTGTATGTTGTTAAACCTCATCAGACACAACTTTAATAAGCAATGTTATATTACAATTTTGTTATTTATGAATTTTATTCGTACATTGACTTTTTGAAAAAATTGCATTTCTCAACGTAAATTTCTTGCTCCGTCCCTGCGAATGGGGTAACCCCAAGCTTTGTATGGCACGAACTCCATCCCAATATTCTCACCAAAGTCTTTATATAAACAAATGGTATTGGAGAATAAGAATAAAAAAGCATACATAATCTGAACTAAGAGTTATTAACAAATTGGATATATAAAATCTTGTAATCAAAATGGAATCATTTGACAAGGTTAATTCAACTTTAACTATCATTAATTTTGGACTTATTAGAAGATTAATGCCCTTTAAGAGTAGCATTGAGTCATTTTTAAAACCTCACTTAATTGTAATGTAGGGTCCTTTCATAAACCCAACCCCTCTAATTAAATGTTATTGGTGTGCCTTATAAATCAGCTAATTGTGTTGATTAGTGACCATAATCCAATAACATCTTAGTCTCCCTCATCTGAAATTTCCAAGAGATTGCAATGAATATAATTACAATTAGTTTATACAAAAATGTGGAATCAAAATCTCTCTCTCTCTCTCTCTCTCTCTCTCTCTCTCTCTCTTTATATATATATATAATTTAAAATTTCACCCTTGCCCATAGGAGGGGAGCAAAATTCTTCTCCTTGCCCCGAATAATAAACAAATGAAAAACGATTAATTATACGATAAGATGAGAGAAATTTTAAAATGTATGCGGATGTCACAAGAGTATTATTAATTTGCTATTTATATAATTATTCACAGAAGGAACAATTCTCACCTCACTTTTCAATGCCTACAAAAAAGAGTAATGTTTTTTTTTATTATTATTTTTGTTAAAATATCAATTTAAATAAATTAATATGAAATTAAATGAGACGTACAATTAAATGACTAACTTAATTGCACATTTCATTGAGGCATTATCCCACCTAGGTTAGCATTATAGTACAATTGGTACTAGATAATATTATTCTACAAAAAAATGAAGAAATCTTGATCCTTGTTTGATCCCTTCATTTTTTTTTTATAAATATTTTTTTTATTTTTATATGTATATTTTTTAATAAAATAATATTACATAAATTCAAAATATTTGGGTAGAAATGGGCTCGAGCCTCCAAGGAACGTAGTCTGCAGACTCCCACATCCCACAGTACTGCTACCAACCCCGCCTCACTCCCGAAAGTTGTAGAGTCACAATCCACGATCACAAGCTCGTTAATGCCCCAATTCTTCATGCACGCACATTCCACAATCTTTTTTTTCTTTGTCAAATATTTCTGTAACGCGACTGTTTACCCGTTTGTGCGTATGTCAATTGTGATTAAGAAACCATGGGGTTTTACAATAAGCGGCAGTTGCCCACGTTTTGTATTTGGGGCCAAAGGCCTACTGAGGTTGATTGCTGGGATGATTTTTCATTTGTGAGTCTTTAATTATTTTCTTTGCTTATGTGATTCAAGTCTAATTATTTGAGCTTATTGGGATTTATGTCTAGGTTTGATAATGTAATTAAATGGAGTAGGATCGGGAGCAATACAGCTTTTTCCTTTTAGATTGATTCTGTTGAAAAAAGAATAAATTTTCACCTCTCTATATTCTAATTGGTTCTTAATTTTGAACAATGCACTCTAGCACCTGCGGCCTACTGATGCTATGTCTATGTAAAGGTGCAATTAGGTGATTCAATTAATTGAACCTGTAATTTAATGCGACATGGCGTTGATCACCGCTGGTGCTAAATAATATCACTCTTTTCAAATCTTGGTTGATTTTCTGAAGATGACAATATAGCATTTTGGGGAAAAAAGAGATTTGGTGGATGAATTAGCACATTGAAGTGGTTTTATAAATTTGAAGTAAATGAAAAATGGTATTTACACTGAGCAGCTGAGTCGATAGGGGAATGCGCGGTGCAACTTTTTGATGTTGTGACTATGTTGATATCCAAGATTTAATATAGCCTATAGGCTCGTGCTAGTTGTAGGAGCCTTTAAAATTAGTGAGCAGAAATGCAAAGCATTAGATTTCTTTATTGATGGATTTCAGTTGTTGCATTCCTTAAACTGAAATGTGCCATCACCAATCATTCAAAAACATCAAATGTCAATTACGAGTAAAGCACATTAGATGTTGACTGATGATAGGAAACTCTTATTCAAGATATTTCCTTGTGTAAATTGTGTTCCAATAAAAGTCTCTTCAGCTGTTGGCGAAACAGATGATTCTTTTACACTAAACTGTCCATTTAAAAAATATAGCATTACCTGGCCACAATTTGGTACTGTGGCTACTGGAATCAATTTTATAGGTGCATACATTTTAATTATATGCATGAATGTCGAGCCTGGTAAACCATCTGACATGCACTTTTGAACAGAGGGAGTGATAAGCAAGTGCTTCGTATGCACACGCAAAACATATTTGCGTGTATATCTTGTTCAATCTTGTTAGAAAGGTCAATATCGAGGTTCTGTCATATTTTTATTTTCTAGCACTATTTCTGGGTACAAATTATATGCTTCAAGTCTGCCTCCATTTTGTATGCTGATGAATTATATGCAAGTACTTGCGAAAGACACATTCAACCTAATTGCATTACATAATATAGGAATAGACAGTGAAACACATTCATTATGAAGCTCTAGTTTTCTGCCTACGAAACTTTCTGAAAATTAGGTCCAGTAATGGGGACAAAGAAAGGATTTCCAGGTTGAGCAATGCAAATTGGTTTAACTATATGCTTAGATAATATCCTCAACCAACCATCATTACTTTCGTTAAGAGCTTTCGGAGGTCACGAATAAATTTGTCCNTATTGGATTATATTTTTAAATGTATATGACTTTTTCACGTTTTAATGCATTTATATATTGAATGAAATTTTTTTAACATTATTTAATTAAATATTAATAAACAATCTTATTATTGTGGTCATCAACGACCACCCTAGCTGACTTAATATTCTGGATCCGCCCGTGCACACATACACACGGAATTGATCTTCTAAGTACTAGAGAGCTAAGCACTAGGTGACGTAACACACTATAATAAGTGGTGCAATCGATTTTGTAATCAATCATTATCTCCCACCACCTAGTGCAGTGTGTCATGTCACCCGAGGATATCAGTCCTAAATATATTTGTTAATTATTATTTTTTTTGAGTAAAAAGGGCAGAATATTCAAGGAAAAAAGCATTAAAAAATATAAATATTATGTCAACATTTTCTTTTAATTTAGGGTGTGTTTGAGCCGTATTATTTTAGAAAAATGTATTTTGAGATAGTAGATTGATGAAGAATGTGTGGTTGAAAAAGATGGAAAAATTATTGATGTGATGGAAAATATTATTTTATTGAAGAATGTGTGGTTAAAAATGAGTGGAAGAATGAGAACAAAAAAATATGGATCAAACAGTGGCTTAATGTGCGAAGTTGATTTAAGATGTTGCTTGAATGTTTGATGATATGAGTTTTTGAAAGTTTCGAAGGTGCTTTCGAGCCTTAGTAATTTTTAAAGAGGAATAAGCATTTATGTATTATTATTTTGTTACGTATTTGAATTTAATAAAAGAGGGACACTCTTTTGATCAATTATCTAATGCTAAATATAATATGTTTGGTATTAATGACGAAAAAAACACTAAAATATTTTTCACTACTACTATTCCATCTTAGCCGCCATTGGTGTCAGACATGTTTTTTTTTTTTTTTGTTAAAAGGCATAAGACTAATGAAGAGTTGATGAATAAATGCAGGATTTAAGCATTTTACATGTTTTTTTTTTCTTTTGTTGGAATCGAATCCTCTCTTTATGACCCATATTAAAGTTGGAGTCTTCAAACATAACCCCTCTCTTTCTTTTACTTATTCTTCGAAAAAGTGCTTATAGAAGTATACGTGGATTGCTTAACAATACAAATCAGCACTGATTGATTAATTTTTCACCTTTACTCACATGGGCAACCTATAGCCCCCGTTTGATATGAATTAAAATCATATTTTTAATAAATTTTGATAGAAATTCATGAGATATGTAGTTGAAAAATTGTGGAATCCATAAAATATATAGTTTAAATGAATTTTTGACTTAAATTAAAATTTAGATTTTAATCGGTACCAAACAGGAGCATAATTTCAAGTCAAATCTATTTAGCATCATTCAACATATTTTGTACGTAAGATTTACTATATAATGTTAATATTTTTCACTGCAGTGCAATTTATGTGATAAGTATGGTGCAAAAGTTGAAATGAATGACGTGAAATTTTCTAGAATTGGGTTGTGATGAATAATGAATAAACTTGGGAATTTTTTTTGTTTGATTATGAGTTGTTTCCTCGTCGGTTGTTAGTGAAACATTTAGCTTAAATTAAGGTTCAATAAGCAGTAATTAAAGTGTGATTAGGATTCCAAATTATCATAAAGCGTTGGTTTGTTAGTGCTAACATTATTATCATCCGTGTGGTCACTAATAGTAAAATAATAACTAGTCTTTTTAAAAGCACTAATCATGGTCACACTTCACAAAGCAAAACACTTTTGATTCCAAAATATTATTTTAACTTCGATTTATGGCCAATCACACCAAAAAAATTGGCATACATTGATATCCAAGTAACCCTCCATGTCCTTCATTTTTGTTGCCGTATTCGATAGGTTAGACGGACAAATTTTGTTATACGTCAGTAGTCATAATTCGTTCAGTTCAATTTAATGTATCGAAAATACATGTATTGTGTTTCCTTAATAAATGATATTTGGAAGAGTTATTGTTGTTCATGAGACTTGTACTTGAATTTGAACTTTATGTAGTAGTCTTTTGAAATTTATGGCTCCTATTGCTAGTGAATTGAAGGTCGAAGTAACATTCATGTGCAAGTCGAAGAGTCATTTGAGAACACCATTTTCGAAATTCGAGGCTGAGTTGTATATAAACGAATTGTTCATTTTGGACCCTGGTGACATCCATCTTACATATGTTAGTCCTACAAGGAGGATTAGCAAAAAATTTTATATGCTGATTACTGTATTTATACCCTTTATAAATAGAAATTTACCTCAACAAGAAAGTTCAAAAAATTTAAATAGTAGAAAAATGCTACATCAACTAATATAATAATTGAATATTTCATTGAAGAGAGTATTAATCGGTCTAAATCTAAAAGTATTTATGTTATATAACTTAAGAGGCATTTGATTTAATATTTTCAAATTGTTTCCATTTTTCAGTTTTACATAACATCAAAATACTTGTTTGGATAGATGTTTCTGAAATTACGACTATGAGATTAAGGTTAAACTTGTAACGTAAAACACAAAACAAATTTTTGACATTTTAAAAACATTTTCAGTGAAAACATTCAAAATGTGGTAGATATGGGTTTTAAATAAAATTCTAAAAATAAAAAATTCTAAATTTCTAAAAAAACAAATAGTGAAAAATGAATTCTAAAAAAATTAAAAAATTAAAAAAAAATTTTTAAAAAAATCTGAAAAATAGAAAATATCTAGAAAAAATAAAAAATAAAAAAATTCGAAACTCTTATTGATTATTTAAATAAAAATTCTAAAAAATATATATTCAGATAAATACTTATAAAAGTTCTAAGTTCACGTCATTAATTTTTATTTTTTTCTATGTTTTGCTAACTTAATTTATTATTTATTTATTTTTTACTTTGTAGCGAACAAAATATTGGAAATTTCATCAACTTTAAAATGTATATATTGTTTGATAATATTATAATATAGGATCGTTCTATTTTACTGAATAATTAAATTTAATGAATAAAATGTAATAAAATAATTTCTCAAAATTCAAAAAAGAAAAAACATATATTTCAGTTTTCTACTTTGCGAAATAATTTTTCAGAATAACAAACTACACGGATTTTCAACCATCTTAAAATGAACCCTCGAATAGAGACTCAAAACTCAAACATGAAACGTAAACCAAATAGTCCCTTACTTTTTTCCACTTATTCATACAATTTTGTCCTTTCCATTAATCCTAATATTCATTTGTCCGCTTAAAACATACATTAAAAAGGATGGAAGCTTTCCATTACCAAAACAAAGAAATTGGCTAAAATGATCTATTTAACAAGACAAAATAGCAAACATGTCTATGATTTTTTTATTCCCGACAAAAATGAGATAAACTGAACGACTCATTTTTTAGATTTATTTACCAAGTCTTCTAGGAAAGTAAATTGGAAGCCATGTAAGAATTCACCATTTATTTACATTCGAAAGAGTTTCACTTATAAATTGTGATTTTTTGAAGTTTAATATTTTTTGAAAAAGAGATGTATGGAACTTTTAGATAAATGATCGAATATCTAACACGGTAACTTACATAATATTTAAAAGGATTTGTCTAAAGATTTGTTTACATGTACATAATTTTATGTACACAGTATATTTCTATTTAAAATAATTATAAAGAGTGGATCCCATCCCATACGAGGATATGAAGATCATTATGTAACGTACATTTATTTAAAATAACTATACCAATAGGCGAGTCCCAATATATATATTTTCCTTTGAATTTATTAAGGAAAGGGAGGACTGGAGAAGGATTTGAAGCAAATACTAAAACTGGTGACAGATAGATGGTTTTGGTTAATGATGCGACAAAAACAGGAGCGGATTTGTAACTGAAAAAGTGAAAAAAAATCAGCTGAAAGAACATCTTTTTTTTTTTTTACCAATACACTTCAAATTCTACTATTCAATGCTTTTACACGAAGGTCGTCTCTCCTCATCTGCACATGCACATTTATGTATCTACATAAATAGAGAGAGAATCTAAATTACAGAATGCATGAGAAAGGAATTGATTATGTGGGTTTTTGTGTGGATTATTGATTGAGGGGACTTTTCTTTCTTCTTCAAGATTCAAGCTTTTTCCATTTTTCCTGTTCATTTCTACGATTCTAGTACAAAACATTATAAGTATTTAGAACCCTCAAAAACATCTATCCTCTAAGTCTTTCTTTCTTTCCTCTTTGAGCATTAAATGGCGCATGCTGATGGCTTCACAGCAGGAGGAGTCTCTCATGATACAGGTGAGAATTCATATTTTGTGGGTTTTGTGAACTCCAGTTCAATTTTCTGTTCACACACTAGAAATATTCAGATGAGAAACAGAGAATGCAAAATTTAGAAGTTGTCAATAATTTGTTTTAACTTTTTACTTGTTTGGTGTATTATTAGTACCCCTCTTATGTACCTGTCCTTACTGTTCTAGGCAAAATAAGCACTTTTAGACTCATATTACTATTATATGTTCCTTTGGTTGATTTGTGTTTGGTAGGTGTACAAAGTGATGATCTGTATAGGGAACTATGGAGGGCATGTGCAGGACCTTTAATGGACGTTCCTTGTAACGGAGAAAGAGTTTATTACTTTCCACAGGGTCACTTGGAGCAAGTAGGCGATTCTCGTCTCTCTTAAGAGAATTTTTTTTCTGTTTTTTTATTTGTATTTTGATCATTGCATATTCGATTTGCAGTTAGAGGCGTCAACTAACCAGGAGTTGAATCAACAAATCCCTCGGCTCAATCTTCCTTCGAAAATCCTTTGTCGTGTTTGTAATGTTAATTTACTTGTATGTGAAATTCTCCCGCTTTCTGCTTTTCTCCTCTCTTCTATTCCTTGAGGACAAACTTGTATTTTTTTGTTTCAACTGATAGGCTGAACGAGACACAGATGAAGTTTATGCCCAGATCACTTTACTCCCCGAACCAGATGTAAGCAGTTTGCCTCGTTAATGTCCCTTATATGTTACATTAGTCCTTGAGTAGATGAAGTGTGAAATTTAATGTTAGTTGATAAGAAATGATTTTACAATTCTTGCTATTCTTGTTCTTCACTCCTTTTTGATGTTGGGAAGAACATCGTTGTATTAACATTTGTGAATAAATCTTGTAGCGCACTGAGCCCACCAGTCCCGACTCATGCCATCCCGAAGCACCAAGGCCAACTGTTCACTCTTTCTGTAAGACATTGACACCTTCAGATACTAGCACTCATGGAGGTTTTTCCATTCTTCGGAAGCATGCCAACGAATGCCTTCCTCAATTGGTAGGCAATTACTTTTTACTCTCTTTTGTTATTGTGAATGTTGCGTATATTATTAGGATCATACTTCGTGTACATAAGTTTTTGTATTTAGGGGTGTCATTTCCTGCACATTTGAGTGGGTTCCAACCCATGTGAGAGAAATGACACTCCTATATACAAAAAATTATGTACACCAAGAATAATTCATATTATTAATAATAATGACAAGATCTTGCTCGATTTATCAAATACCTTGTCCACATAATTCACTCCACGAAAGAAGATATGGAGGTTGTCTCACCTCGGTCGAGGCAATAGGCCAAAATATGAGATTATTGGACTTCCAATTACACATTTTTGCAGTGAATATCTGAACAATCACAGATTGAAATCTCAGGGTTATTTATTTATTTTTTGCGTCGTTTCTTCAATTCTTGCAAGTTTCCTAAGTTTTCACAGTCAATTTTTTATATTCTATTTAAAGTTATTTTATCTAGCGCTTGAAATGTTCTGATATATGAGATGCTATTTGTGACCCTTTAGGATATGAGTCAAACAACCCCAACACAGGATTTGGTTGCTAAAGATCTTCATGGATATGAGTGGCGATTTAAACATATATTTAGAGGTAATAGTAAAATAAATTTTATATATAATACAGATGATAAATTTTATCCATTGCAAAGATAATCAATTTAGAACTACTGCATGTTTTGTTCACGGTTTTGGACAAGACTCGATAGTATGATGGACAATATTTTAACTTTTTTATCTTCCTTAATACTATTTAGTTCTATCGAGTCCTCATGCCATTTATATAATCCCTATTACACCCTTATATGGACGCCAATTGCATGTGATCAGGTCAACCTCGGAGACACTTACTAACAACTGGATGGAGTACGTTTGTCACCTCCAAGAGATTAGTTGCAGGCGATGCTTTTGTTTTCCTGAGGTGGTTTTTGGTTCTTCCCTTCGACCTTCACCTTTTATTTCGACTATCTATGAACTGTGGCCTTAATAATGTGATTTACCACTACTGTATTGCAGGGGTGAAAATGGGGAATCGCGTGTTGGAGTTCGACGTCTTGCTCAACAAAAGAGCTATATGCCGCCTTCTGTCATTTCCAGCCAATGCATGCATCTTGGAGTGCTCGCCACTGCCTCACATGCTATTACGACACAAACACTGTTTGTGGTGAACTGCAAACCAAGGTATGGCACTGTCTCTTTCTTCGTAAATTTGACATAAAAATTCTCCACCATTTTAAAACTCTAGCTTTTTTATTGTACTATATGTGCGCTCAGGACGAGCCAATTCATTATTCGATTGAACAAATATTTAGAGGCCAAACATCATGAATTTTCTGTGGGCATGCGTGTGAAGATGAAATTCAAAGAAGAAGATTATCCTGACAGAAGGTTCCTCATTTGTATTCTATTCCGTGCTGTTTTTGGTACTTTGAAGCTTATAAAGTCTCAGGTCAACTCAATTCATGTCAATCTTTCCAGGTTCATAAGCACTATTGTTGGTGTTGGAGATAACTCTCCACAGTGGAAAGACTCTGAATGGCGCTCATTGAAGGTTAAAAACTGTCTTTACAGGTCTGTCTCATATATTGATATGTTATTCCTTTTCCTCTCATAATATTTTTCTTTTCCAAATTATTTATCCTTCAGATTCAATGGGACGAACCAGCAACCGTGCTGCGGCCGGATATGGTCTCGCCATGGGAGATAGAGCCTTTTGTAGCTTCTGCTTCTGTAGACATTGCACAACAAGCAACAAAATTCAAAAGACTCCGTCCTCTCGATCTGCCACATGCTGGTATATTTACGTTATTGCCTTTACACCTTTTTAAGTGAACCAACTATGATGATTTTGAGTAATGACTTTGTCCTGGATTAATCCTTAAGCCCTAATCCCAATCCCGAGAGCAATAACGAACAAAACAAGGAATAGAAACAAACTCACAGAAACGCAGTTTAGTTCACCCTCAGTCTAAGAGCTAAGTCTACTCGCCGGTGCAGATTTTTTTATTGTAGTGATATCACAGCGACTTAATGCAAACATGTGAATGGTCAATATACCCCCATAATAATGAAGAGTATAATTATGATATACACATCTAACGAACTTGTGGTGGCAATTGTAACATAGAAACTGCAGTCACTTCTGTTACGTATCTTCTCTGATATGCAGGATCGTCTGTGTCCGTTGAAGTAAGCCACTTAGGTAATACCACTGAAGTCCAAACCAATGAAAACCAAGCTTTTCAACCTCCAAAGGTGAATTGCAATGCTCCCAACAACACCGACTTCTGTAGTTCTAGATCCCAGACTGGTGGAATACGGCCACCTACTTTGCTCTTGAATGGTTCTCTAAACCTTTTTCGAGAATCTACAGAAGATAATAAAAATGTGGCAGTACAACCTGATCTTTCCGATTATAACTCTCCTGTCTCGTCAAAGGCAAGTGACCATTGCCTTGAACAAGTTGAAAGCAGTAAAAAGCATGAGACTTCTTCAGTCTGCCGGTTATTTGGTGTTGATCTGAAGAACAGTTCATATAATATACCACCAGCGGAGAAGGCAGTGCCATCTCCAAATATCGATGTCCAGGATCCAAGTTACAGATCAGAAGATGATTGGATGAAAAATTCCGCGTCATCGAAAGGAAAACAATGTGTTCAAGTGGAGGGGCTACGGAAGGATACACAAAGCAAACAAGATTTTGCTTCATGTTCGAGAACCCGTATTAAGGTGAGTTCACCTTATTAGATGAATTTCAAAATTATAATTTAAGAATTAGTTCTGAAATTTATTTTATTTTTAGGTGCATATGCAAGGCATTGCCGTTGGACGTGCTGTGGACTTGACTACATTGATGGGTTATGATGACCTTGTTAAAGAGCTGGAGAAAATGTTTGAGATTAAAGGAGAACTTCAACCTCGAGACAAATGGGAAATAGTTTACACCGATAATGAGGGGGACACAATGCTCGTAGGCGATTATCCATGGCCGTGTGTAGCTTGAAACTCTTGATTATCGGTGTTTTAGTTCATCAGATAATTCTAGCACTTAATATTTTACTTTTGACTCATTGCAGGGAATTTTGTAAGATGGTCAGGAGAATTTGCATCTATTCGAAGGAGGAAGTGAAGCAAATGAATCTGACATTCAAATTTCCATTTTCGTCTCTAGAAGTTGAAAGCACAATAGCAAACTTAGATTCAGAGACAAAATCTGAAGCATAGTATTTGTTCTTCTTTTTAGGGGGCCTTCCTAAATAGGTAGCCGAAGTTAATGAAGTGAACTTTTCTTGGAATTTTGTGAGTACTAAATACTTTGCTTGTGGATTGTGTGGCTTTCTTTCGTTTGATTCATAACTTTTGAATCTGTTAGAAATGTAGACATTCTTTTCTTATTATGGCAAGCTAATGATTTGTCTGAATTTCCTGTTTATATTTATCTTGTCTAAAGGGGAATAAGCAATGTAGCAATGTAGCATTGTAGCTTCCTCATTTCTTAGTTCTGCCTAATCTGGCAGTTTATACTTATTTATATAAGACTGTTTCAGCTGTCTCTACGGTAACACAAAATCGACAACAATTAAGAAAAAAAAGAAGTTGTTACGCCTCTTCTAATGAGGTTTCAAATCACAACCACGTGGCAACTAGCTAGCAAGCTCAATCAAACTCGCATTCAGTGACGGACCCAGAATTTTGAGTCAGCATGGCGGCTGTAGATTGTCGACTGTTGTCAGCAATAAAATATTAATAGTCCCGTTTGATGTCCATTTTTGTTTGCAAAACGTGTATTTTGGAATAGTGATTTGATGGAAAATATATAGTTAAAAATAAGAAAAAGTTTTGAATTTGATTGTAATATTATTTTATTGAAAAAT
>CAIGRB010112285.1:19720-53035 GCA_903798255.1 Fraxinus quadrangulata
TGCTCGCCACAATGGTCAAACTTTCAATATAATAAAGGGAGGTCACGGTTTCGAATCTTCCCTCCAAACCCATTTAATTTTGGTAAAAATTAAAGAATTAAAAATCTTTCACAATAAATGGGGGGAAAGGGATTCGAAACCGGGACTTCCTATATAAATATAGGAGCTCTAACTAGCTGAATTACAAGAAATATTTGAAAAAAAAATAAAAAATTATCAGGTATATAATCTAAAAAGTTTATTCATAGTCAAAAAAATTGTTCCCAGCGGATCAACACGTGCGGCCGTTGGGGTTCGTCGGGTGTTGGGTCCGCCCCCGCTCGCATTCCACGTCATTGTCCTACTTGGCCGAGTTGAGACCATATATAAGGTAGTCGAAGCGATGCATCACCTCCGTTGAGGTGCAATGTAGAGGCCGACCCTCCATGGCCATATATAACTGATCCGAGGCAATTAACATATTTTTTGATAGAAAACATTTTTCACTCTACCTTTTTCAAGAGATCTTTTGCACAAGATATTACTATGATTGATTGATGTGACATTTATTTAGTGGCACCTCAAATGTCAACTCGTCAATCTATTTTTCGGAGATCAGATCTAAATTCTAGAGTGGCTACTTTTCAAAAATATTAAATGCTAATCAACCTATGATTGATGGAGTGGCCTCTATGAGAAGACACTTCGACCATCAAGATGATGCCATGTGTCTTTTCATCCAATCGTGACATTTTTCCACTTCTACTATAAAAGCTCACACTTAATGCTTTTTGAAGAAAATATAATTTTGTACACTCAAAGTAAGGTTGCTACCTCATTTTTTATTTTCTTAAACCCTCATTACCCGAACACTAACGTGGCTTATGTCTTTCAATCATCCCCATCCAAATACACATTTACAATTGATTGATTTGGTCGTCAGAGTGCAGGCAGCCACCTTCACCTTCGGAGAATGCAACATATTCCTAAGGATTTGATCAAGTGTGTAGGACTTTATCTAGCTAGATGTAAGTGGAGTCGTGATTTGTTAGCCGCATCATTTGTGTAGAAGCCGAGACAACAAATTAGCGCCATCTGTGAGAATTCACACTATCAACCGTCAGAAGACTTTGTGGAAAAAGCTTATTAGAAAGTTCTTGAGAACAATAATTATAAGGTCTCATGAGAACGATAATTTGGATTCTTAAATCCATTTTATTATTTGTTAAATGATATTGTACTTTTACGATACAAAATATTTTGAATTGCGACCTAAATTCCATTAGGAATTAGTGTTTTGGTTGAAAGGGAATTGGTGTTTGGTTGAAAATGTTTTGAAGGAGTCCATACGGACCAATGAGAAAAAGTTAATGCATTTTTGCTTGCTAAACGCCCAGCTTCTGCTTGAGGGCCCAAAGCCCATAACAGGGAGTCTAGCGCTTGCAGGTGCAAGCTTAGCGATCGAGTGCTAGTACGGCCGCTCAATGTGCACGAGGTATAGCGTTCTAGTAGCCGTCTTATCCGGTCGACCCGTTTTTTAGAATTTTTACGCATTTTATGATACTTATTTCATTCCACACATTGTTTTAAGGGCTGTATATATATTCCACGACTTGTAGACTCTTCATAACATTAGAAACACATTATATTTGGTTGATGGTGTATAAAATCTTGTAACAACAATCATTAATCTTGATTTTTTATATAGTAAATTCTTCTCTTCTATCTGTGATTTTCCCCATCTTGGGTTTCTACGTAAAATCTTGATTTCTTTTTTGTTATTGATTTATTTCATCTTGCAATTATCCTGCGTCATTCATAACAAACTGATATTAGAGAGATGTTAATTTTTTGCATGGCAATGGTGAAATATGATATTCCATTATTGGATTGCAACACGAGGTTTTTGCTATGGCAGGTGAAGATACGAGTCGTGCTCGTACAAATGGATTTGGATGATGCTCTGCTTGGGTTTGATAAAATGCTTTCTTCTTGGTGTAAAAAGAAAAGTAATGTACTGATCGGAAAACCCTATCACAAATTCATGAAAAAGAGTTTGACTAGTAAGTTACACTTGAAGTAGCGCTTGTATTCTCATCGTATGTCTAAATGTACGTCTATTGAGAATCGCTTGATAGTTTTTAAAGAAATTTTAGCTGATCTTGAAACTATGAAAGTTAAATATGATGAGGAAGATGTTCCATTGATATTTTTGTATTACTGTCGTCTTCATATATGAGTTTAGAGACACTATTCTCTATAGCTGTGATACTTTCATGGTTGATGAGATCTGTGATACTTTACTATCAAAGGAGAAGATGAACCATCTTGTGGTTAGATCTAAGGGCTAGGGAAAAGGTTTGGTTATTCGTGGAAGGAATCAAGATAGAAATTTTGGTAATAATATGAGAAACAGATTGAAGTCTAGATATAGATATAGATATAGATATAGAGAGAAGACATATCACTTTTGCAAAAGAAATGAACACATTAGATATGAATGCTACAAATTAAAAAATTTGAGGATGACTGCGATTAAAGAAAAATGAAAGCAACCTACGGATGCAGGAAAAGCTAGTATTGTAGGAGATGGCCAAAGTGAAGGAGAACTATTGGTGATTGTTGATGGTGATTCCAATTCTCGTGTGGATTTGGTACTTGATTCGGCTTGTACATTCCATATGTGTCTAAGAAAGGATTGATTTACAACATATGAGGTGGTTTTGAGAGGTGCTATGATTATGAGAAATAACGTGCTTTGAAAAATAGTTGAAATTGGATCAGTCGGGATCACAATGTTGGACGGGGCTATCAAAATACTTACAGATGTGAGACATGTTCTAGACCTGAAGAGGAATCTCATATCCTTGAGTACCTTTGATGCTAATAGATACATGTACATTGGTAAAGGTGGATTTTTTAAAGTCAGCTAAGGTTCTCTTATTATGATGAAAGGAAAAAAATAATAATAAAACATTAACTCGATATGTATTGATCTACAACTGCAGAAGATGCAGCGGCCACCACTTCTTCCTTATCTGATGAAGAATTTACTAAATTGTAGCATATGCCGGTTGGGACATATAAGTGAGAATGAGATGGATGAATTGAGCAGAAAATGACTTCTTTATGGGTAGAATACTAGCAAAATGAAATTTCGTGAGTATTATATTTCTGGAAAATAGAAGAGGGTCGAAATTATGAAATGGAGTTACAATATGAAGGGAACACTTAATTATATATATTCAGATCTTTGGGGACCAGCGATGGTGCATTTTAGAGGAGGCGTGTATTGTTTGTTGATAATAATTGATGATTTCTTCATAAAGGTTTGGATTTTCTTATTAAAATAGAAGAGTGATTTGTTTACTACTTTCAAGGAATGAAGACAACAATTGAGAAGCAGATTGGAAAGCAGGTAAAATGTTTTCACACAGATAAAGATTTGGAGTTTTGTTCGAATAAATTCAATAATTTCTATAAGGCAGAAGCGATTATGAAGCACTTGATAATGCGACATACTCCACAACAAAATGGTGTGGCAGAAATGATGAATAGGACTTTGATGGAAAATATCTAATGTATGCTTTCAAATTTTGGGTTGCTTAGGACATTTTGGATTAAAGCTACTTCTACAGCTTGTTTCATTATCAATCGTCCACCCTCAATTGCTATTGAGAAAAAGACTCCAGAAGAAGTATGATTCGATAACCCTCATAATTACCCGGATTTGAAAATATTTGGATGCACTGCTTATGCTTGTGTTAATAATGGGAAGTTGGACCCAAGGTCTAGGAAGTATTTCTCGGTTATAAATTCGGGGTTAAAGGATAAAAGATTTGGTGTGCACAAACTAGTAAGGTAGTTACGGCAGAGATATGGTGTTTGAAGAACATATTGTGGTTCAAAATTTACCTCAAAAGGATTTTGGTATTACAACTCAGAAAGAACAAAGCACTCAAGTGGACTTAGAGATCAGTTCGGGATCTAAACCAGAGTCTTGAGCTCAGTCTAGTTCAGAAGTGAAGGATAGTATCGTTTTTCCATCACCACCAGTGGTACCACAATATTCCATTGCTAAAGATAACCTAGTAGGGTCATTAGACCTCTACAAAAGTATGGAAAAGGTGATTTAGTAACATATGCATTGAATGTGGCTAAAAACATATTGATTCCAGTTATGAGCCTGCTCTATAAACAGAAGTAGTAACTTGCAATGATTCTGGTAGATAGATGGTTGTTATGTAGGAGGAGATAGAATCATTTCATAAGGATGGCACGTTGGAATTAGTGAAATTAACTAAAGAGAAGAATGTTGCTCGTTGTAAGTGGGTGTTAAAAGAAAGGAAGGTACATCATAAGTTGAATATACCAGGTACAAGACAAGATTATTGTCTAATAGTCAGATTCTAGGTGTAGACTTTATAAATATGTTTTCTCCAATTATAAAGCATAGCTTAATTAGATCTTTGCTTGGTATTGTGGCTAAGCATGATTAGGAGATGTGGAAAACATTCTTGTATGGAGAACTTGAGGAGGACATCTATATACAATAGTCAAAGGGTTTCATGGTTATTGTAAAGAAGGACTGTGTGTACAAGCTAAAGAAGTCCCTTTATGCCCTGAAACAATCATCGAAACAATGATATAAAATGTTTGACTTATTCATGACTACACATGACTTTAAAAGAAGCAGTTATGATAGTTGTACATACTTTATGAAGTGTGATGAGTGGTCGTTTATACTATTTTATGTTGATGATATGTCGATAGCTACCAAGGATAAAGAAGAGGTAATGAACGTAAAAGTTCAACTCAGTGAAAAGTTTGATATGAAGGATTTGGGAATATTAAAGAATATTTTTGGAATGGAGATCTTGATGGATATGAAGGCTAGTAGATAATACTTGAGTCAGAAAGGGTACATTGAAAAAGTACTTTGCTAGTTTAATATGATGAGTGCAAATGCTGTCGTACTCTTTTGGCTGCCCACTGTCTAGAAACTAGTAAGATAGTGATTAGTACAAATGCGGTGTTTGATGAACATGATATGGTTCAAATTTTTTATCGAAAGGATTCTAGTATTACGATTCAGAACGAACAAAGCACTTAGGTGGAGTTAGAGATCGGTTTGGGATCTAAACCAAAGTCTTCATCTCAATCTAGTTTAGAAGTGAAGGGAAGTACCGCTTTGCCAACACCACCAACGGTACCATAGAATTTTATTGCTAAAGATAGACCTAGTAGAGTTATTAGACGTTCATAGAAGTATGGAGAAGCTAACTTAGTAGCATATGCATTGAATGTGGCTAAAAAAATATTGATTCCAGTGATGAGCCTTCTATATACACAGAAGCATTAAGTGGCAATGATTATGTCAGATAAATGATTGCAATGCAGGAGAAGATGGACTTACTTGACAAGAATAACACGTAGGACTTAGTGAAATTACCTAAGAAGAATAAGGTAGTTCGTTGTAAGTGGGTGTTCAAAAGAAAGAGAGGTACATCAAGAGTTGAAGATGTTAGGTAAAAGGCAAGATTAGTGGCTAAAGGTTATAGTTAGATTTTGGGTGTAGACTTTATATATGTGTTTTCTCCAATTGTAAAGCATAGCTCAATTAGAGCTTTGCTTGGTATTTTGGCTAAGCATGATTTGGATCATGTGTAGTTGGATATGAAAACAACAGTCTTACATAGAGAACTTAATGAGGACATCTATATGCAATTGATGGTTTCATAGTTACCAAAAATGAGGACTGTGTGCAAGGTAAAGAAGTCCCTTTATGGCCTGAAGTAGTCACCGAAGCATTGGTATAAAATGTTTGACTCATTCATGTGTAGAGAATCAGTTATGATAATTGTGTGTATTTTAGGAAGTGCGATGATGGATCATTTTTTATATGAAGGATTTGGAAGCAGGAAAGAATTTTATTGTAATGGAGATCTTGATGGATATGAAGGTTTGTAGATTATACTTGAGTCAGAAAGGGTATATTCAAAAAGTAATTCATAGGTTTAATATGATGGCAAAGGCCGTCGGCACTCTTTTGGCTGCTCACTTTAAGTTGTCATCTATTTTTTGTTTATAGCCAGATAAAAACATTGATTATATGTCATGAGTTCCTTATGCAAGTGCAGTTGGATTGTTGATGTATATTGTGGTTTATACATGCCCATATTTGGCACATGTAGTTCGTGCAGTTAGCAGATACACAACAAATTCTGGTAAGAAACATTGAAAAACAGTGCAGTGGATATTTAGATACTTGTGTGGCTTTACTAATGCTTGTTTTCATTTTGGGAGAAATACAAATGGAGTCATTGGTTATTTTGATTCAGATTATGCATGATATCTTGATAAAATGAGATTACTTACATGGTACGTGTTTATCATTGGAGTTGAACTACACGTACAGCATGTGAAATTCATAGGCCACTCGCATGCACAGTGGGGTAGGTTTTTTTTCTATTTTTTATTCATGGGTGGGGCCCACTCCCATGTGAGAAACCTGGTAATGGCATGTAAAATTTCCCCCGAACATGGGGATTAACTCATATCATTGAGGGTTGTGCTATCATTTGGAAGGCTATATTACAGAATACGGTGGCTTTAACTACCATTGAGGTGGAGTACATTGCCATTATAGAGTTTTGTAAGGATGTGGTTGAGGGGATTGTTTGGTAAAATCGGTGAAAACTTGCATATGTCTACTGCTTATTGTGATAGTCAGAGTGCTATCTTTCTGACAAATGATCAGATGTTTCCGAAAGGATAAAGAACAATTATGTGAGGTATTACTTTGTGTGTCATGTGATCGCTCGTGGTGATATTGTAGTAAGTAGGTTTATACTAAAGAGAACCCTGTTAATATGTTGAAAAAGACACTTCGTGTTACCAAGTTTAAGTATTTCTTAGACTTTGTTGATATTTATTGTTGAATTAGCCTTTAGGGCAAGCGAAAGAGGTGGAGAATTGATTGTTGAAGAGTGAAGAGTAATTCTATACTTTGAAATTTGTGTCAAGGTGGAGATTTGTTGAATTATGACCCAAATTTCATTGGGAATTAGTGTTTTGGTTGAAAGGAAATTGATATTTGGTTGAAGAGGTCTTGAAGGAGCCCAATTATAGACTAAGGAGAAAAAATCAATGCATTTTCACTCGTTGAACACCTAGAATAGAGAGTTTGGCGCTCGCTGGGGGCAAGTCGGCGCTCGAGCGCTAGTGCGGCTGCTAGCTACGTACAAGGCACGCCGCTCGAGCAGTCATCTTATCCGACCGACATGTTTGTTAATTTTTGACATGTTTTATGATACTTATTCCATTCCAAACATTGTTTTAGGAGTTGTATATATATTACATGACTTGTAGACTCTTCATAACATTAAAGACATTAGATTTGGTTGCGAGTTGGTCGAGAGTGCATCAAATCTTTTAACATCAATCATTGATATTGGTTTTCTATCTAGTGAATTCTCCTCTTCTGCCGGTAATTTTTTCCCATCTTGAGTTTCCACGTAAAAAAATCTTGGTGTTTTTGTTTGTGATTTATTTATTTCATCTTGCAATTATCTTACTTCATTCGTAACAAAATATTTACAACAATGGACATAGTTTAGAAATGATTAAATTTTTTTATTGAGTTAGCTTAACCACAAAAAAATAAAAATAAAAAATTTACAACGTAGAGTGCCAAAGGGCATCTAGGTATCATTTTGTTCCATTTGTATCAATTTTCATTATTAACAGAGCTTTAGGCCCGTTCGTAGATGTTAGATGAATATACAGATAAGCTAAGCTATCCAATCCAGATGGATAGGACTAGTCTTGCCCTAAGTGAGTGGTAACACTTCCATTTTGATTCGAAAAATATATTTTCTTGCTCGAATCGAGTTCTCTGTTGATAAATACGAAAAGAAATGATTATTTCGAGTCATTCTTGTTGGATATAGATTCATCAAATTTAGTACACATTTAATTTAGTCGTTGGAAGCGTATGATGATACTAAATTTTCATTTCAACTTCATTCTTTAAAAAATTATTTTTCTCCAAATTTATATTTAATTACATATTTCTTAATAAATAATTTTACACAAAATTTAAGAATTTTTCCTATCGCGGTGCACGGTCAACACTGGAAGTCTTGTGTTGATTGTTAAAATTGTAAAATGATTACATTAGGACACGTGTTTGAGATAAATGTCATAATCAATTGGTAATGATGTTTGTAAATTAATGGGAAAAGACTTTTGGAAAGATGACAAAAAAATTCAAATAAAGTTCAATTTACTTACTTGGAATGGCATTATGCTGTCTGTATTGACTGAGTTCAGACATATAAACACGGCTTATAATGAGTTTGCTGAGGTGTCTCTTTGGTCCTTAAAAATAATTTCAACGTTTTAAATGACAATGGATTAATGAATTTGAACCAATTTTCTTTTATTTAATTAAATATTTGTCGAAAACACAGACATTATTCTTATTAAAATTCACGTACTATGTTACTAAGATCACATTATGAGGTCAGAATAGTTCGATTCATAAAGGCTTTGTTGGAATTACTACTATAAAAAATTAACTTCATTAATCATTATCTTAATTGATCAAAACTTTAGTGACCATTAAGTAACCCAAATGAATTGTTTCCATTACATTTGAGTTTCTCTCTTCAAAAATGTGATCAAATTCTCTTTTTTTTTTTACTTTGCAAAAAATTAGAATAATTTAAGCATTCTCATCAAATCTGGCAAAGTTGACAAGTATTTATAGTAGAGATGGCAAAAAAATCAGACAAATCTAATACCCGGGGAGCCCGCCCCAAACGGGACCAGGATAACCTGCTTATTCGAGCATCGGTGGGTGGAATTTTGCTCCGGGGCGAGGACGGGTAACGGGCGCCCCACCCCGTTTAAATTTTTTTTTAAGATATATATATTTTTTAGAATTCAATACTTTAAATTGAAAATTTCATTAGTTCTAATATAAAATGGTAACTAAAATTATTTGTTTAAGTCTAGTGAATTGGGATAATAAAAATAAATTATCAAAAATTTAAAAAATAAAAATTAAATTGGGTAGTAAAAGGGACAAGGACTCCGCCCCGTCCCCACCCCGTCCTGTCCTATTGTCATCCCTAATTTCTAGTTCATATAGACAATTTTTTTTTCTTTGCACAAGTTTAAAAATATAGGCATTCTTATCAAACTAGAAGTTGACAAACATTTCTAGTCTATTTATGTTATGTGTCTTACTTTCACACTAATTTTGAAATATTTAGACATTATTCTCAAATTAGACAAAGTTGACATTACTTCTAGTCTATTCAGACATTCTAGTTTTTCTCGACTACTTTGTTTAGAGAATATTTTGATAAAATCATAGATAGCCATTTTACATGACTAAATGACTATATTTAATAAATTATGACGAAAGTCAAATTTCATTTTGACCAAAAAATTCACCAGTTATAAAAATTTCCCATAGTAGGGACGATCTTGTACCCTTTATGATGTGTGAGGAGGAAAAAATAACAAATTTTGATTGTGGATCAAAGTGCAACAAAGAGTAATGTTTGGAGACCTGAGCTGCAAATGGCGTGACTTGTTTTGTGCAGGCATAGTAGGTAAAGTCCAAAATCCATTCATGAAAACAGCTCACATTTCATTTTCTACTGCACAATAGAATCCAATGCTTTTAAGTCCAGAAAAAGTATAATCTTAGTTGTAAAACCTAGTTTGATAACTTGGTTGACAATGCGGGTATTAGCAAGATCCTAGCTGTTAATTTAATTGTTGACGTGGCAATAGAATTTTAATTATGGTTCTTTAAAACAATAATAAATTCAGATAATCATAAATAATGTTCTCTTACTACATCAGCAGTAGAAAGCTTTTATCATATCCATTGAGAATAGAAAATCGATTCTACTATATCCTATGACTAAATCCATAAATTCTCTATGTTGAAATAAACACAAATATTATGTAATCCGAATTTGAGTTCTTGCCAACATTTCTTCAATTCCCTACTATCATCCTAGGAACATGTTCCAAGGAGCTTAAATACTAGAAAATAAGTAAAAAGTGACTTGTTTAAAGTGCCCTTTTTTTTTCTTTTTTTTTAAAAAAAGGCACTTTAGCATTTAAGCTCAGCCAAACATGCTCTATATTAGAACACTAATTAACGGTGAAATCTCCGAGTAATGTAGAAGTGCCTGCTTTTTCTTGTGTCCATCTACAAATAGCCTGCTTTATCCTTTGACTCTTCACCCTCCCTGGGCCTGTAAAACCTAAAAACATTATCAAAATCTACACAACTCTCTCACTTTCACCCAAACACACACAAGAAAAAAATATGGGATCAAACGGTGAAGAAAAGCCAAATTTCACACCAAAGCTTCTGCAATTACCGGCCATAGATTCACCTAAGCATTCAGGAACAGAAACTCCACCACTGCAGACTCCGGTGTCTGTGCCATTCAAGTGGGAGGAAGAACCAGGCAAGCCAAGACAATGCACTGCTCTCATTATCTTACCCAGTTCCAATACAGAACCCAAATGCTTGGAGCTTCCTCCTAGACTGTTCACAGAATCCTACGCCAAAGTCACTAAAACACCCGATGAGCCTTATCTGGAAAGGCCCAAGTTTTCTTCATTCAGATATTTGAGTGCAAGTCCAGAGAGAGGGGAGCTTAATGATATGGTTCTTGGCAAGAAATGGCTCAAAGGAAAAGGTTTTCTTGATTCTTTGGGACTAAGGACTCCTACATGGAATGCTGGAAAAAATGAAGTTGATGGGGGTAATTCTGAATTTTCATCCTTCAGCAGCTGTGACAGTGATGAGAGTGCAAATACAGAGGTGAAAATTGGCAAACTGGGAAGGAAAGAGAGCTTTTCAAGCCTCCCACAGACTAGGTCTCACTCTCCCCTGTTGGTAAGCTGCCTTTATTTTATTTTCATTCATTAATTTTTGAAGGATAATATAGTACCGTAGCTCATTAAGTTCAAACAAACAATTTGGTCCATCTATAGCTCATATGAGCATTTGAACGTAAGGTTAGGGTAGTCAAAGGAGTCATTCCTACATCGGTTAGATATAAAAAATACTAACCAATGTATAACGAGATTGACAACTCATTTTAACGAAAGTAGTCATTTAAAATGAAATCCTAAATCCCTGTAATTTTTTGTATTTTTTTGTATTTGCAAAATAAGTAAGTGCGATTAAAAAGTTTCCATGATCATTCAATTGATATAGTCTTTTGCTTTGTGGCTACAGGCAGCCATATATGAAGGTTTGAAGCAAGTAATGCCATGGAAGAATAGAAAATCAAAGAAACAAGTTGTCAATGTCTAACTTTTTCCACAACAGTGTGATAGATGCTGTAATGCACAATGCTGCCAGTAGCTGTTTCTGAATTTAATTGGATGTTTGGTGAAGTTAATTGAATTGAATTAATGATTGTATTAGTGAAGAAAAGTAAGTTAAATTTTAGTCTATTTAATTATACGGTCTAGTACATAATACCTGATGCACTTAATATTCTCCTTTTGCGCTTTAGCATATATTTGGTAAGTTGAATTGGCTATTATTGAAGAAAATATAAGCAAAAAAGTAAAGTTCAAAATTTCAGGAAATTTATAAATTGATATCTTGCTGTTCTGATTTGACAACTTAGATCTCGTACAATTTATAATGTAACTAGAACTTTTGCAATGTTTAAATGTCAACCTAAGCAGGTTGATGACCGAGAGATTGAAATAGATAAAATCGTAAAAATAAAATAAATAAATCATTGAAAATATACGACTAACCTCTGAGTGCCAGTCAATTTTAGCAGCAGTAGACCTAATCACCTAATTCGTTGACTTTAATGTTTTAATTTAAGTGTGTGAATAAAATAAGATGATGAGAAAATTACTTTGGATCAAAGGCGAATGGAGTGAGCTTATTAGCTTTGGTCTTGTCTAGAAGGCATATGATTTTGTAGCAAAGAGAGGTGTATCTTCCTCTTTCTTCTCTGGAACATCTCAAAATTGAGCGAGCAAAAAAGAAATTATTTCAACCCATAAAAAACAAACATCTCCCACGAAAACATGAATGTAAGACTCCTAGCTCCTTCCTAACATTGAAGTATATGTTCCTTAGTGGGCGGTTTAGAGTGGTCTCTTATGGTTTTAGTCCTTAACCCTTTGAATAAGTAAGCTCTGCTCGTTCTAATTTCATACGCGCAAGGTGCGACATCCGCCTGAACGTGGAGAGGATTTCCCTCAAACAAAGATATGCGTGTCACGAAAATTATGAAGTCATCCCTATTTTGTTGTCCAGGGAATCGTTGATGTCAGCCGTAAGGCAAGTCTGTTGCTAAGCCTTTCCTCAAAGTGAAGCAACTTTCCCAACCCGTGTTCAAAAGAAGAATGATGGCCCCACTTACTTCCCTCGATTTCAAATTATTCCAATTACCAAAGAACCATGAAGTGACTGAAGGGGACTTGTTCTTTGATCAACTACATTAGCGACACATAAACTCTGTTCATCAACCAGTAGTCGTCCAACCCCTCCCAAGATAGGTGTGAGAGAAGACGAAGAAGAGGAAACAAGAGAGAATCCACTTCAATTGGATCCATTGTCTACATGTAATGCACTTATCACAAACAGATTGCACATCATGTTTCATATTAGGCCAATAAAAATGCTCACGGAATATATCTTAAGGTTTTAGATCACCAAAGTGACCCATCAAACCTCCCCCATGACTTTCCCTAACAAGCAACTCACGAACAGAACAAATGGGCACACATAATTTATCTTTCTTGACTAGAAATCCTTCATGCCTATATTCCACTTCAATTGGATCCATCTCGTCTTGAAACCCACCAAAGAGACACCAAATCCTGAGCAAAGGCCACTCATGGGAGTCCTGAACAAGGGAATTTTTGATGGTACAGCGAAATGTATAGAGATTGAAAATACCACCAACTAAAATCACTATACTCGTCTGCAAGCAAAAATCATATAGCCTAATTAACGATAAATGTCGAAGGAATGGATTCATGAGTTGGCTTTTCAAGTACACTCAATTCGATAACGCCAGTTATAAACACTAAATGAGAGGAGAATGGTTCTCCGTCCGTGACTTGCATTGTTTATCAAATTTTTCTAGGCCTTATGAATTTTGATTATATTTTCCATCATAAATATGAGATGGGGAGCGAGATACAGACAAATACGCAATCTTTCACCACTGTCATTAGACCTGGTTGCAGATTTAATACCTAGCCTTTTAATAAGATCATCAGCAGTAGGAGATTACGTCATAGTTTTTATTCAATTATTTAGTCCATGTTTGACACACATTTTTTCAAAATACATTTTTTCAAAACTCATTTTCAACCACAGATTTTTCAATAAAATAATATTTTTCATCATATCAATAACTTTTCCTTATTTTTTTAATCACATATTTTTCATCATATCACTATTTAATATACATTATTTTTTAAATAATATCCATCAAATACCCTCTTAACAATCAAAGATGAAAAATGCTCATATTTCGAAGATATGAGGTTCCAATGTGGAGATACCAAATAATTCTAGAGGATTGCCTTTTAGATTATCTTGAGATATCGATTCCTTCACACATACATTCCCTTGCTGAGTATATATTTCTTTAAATCATGTTGTTCAGTCTCTGAACTTCCATAGTTCCTATATACGAGTTTTTCAATAATGTCGATCCTTCATGTTCGCTGAAATTATGTATCGCAAGTACACGGGTCACGTTTAAGTAATAAAGTAGACCTGTAAGTCCGAGTTATCAACCAATTGAAGGTGTTTACTTTTAATTACACTACTTTAGTCAAATTAATTCTAATAATAAAAACAAACATACAATAAATTTTTGAATTGAAAATAAGGAAAAATAATAACTAAAACTCTATAAAATAAAAAAACATAAAAACTTGAGAATTTCGGAAGATAAAGCGGTTGGGATTCATGATTTTACTTAACTTTCGCTTAATTAATTCTTCACAAGAAAATTAACAAATTACTCATTTACGATATTATATTAGATTTTAGCTAATTACATCTCTCGAGCAAAATTACCCATAATTGATAGGTTTAACCTACTATATCTCTATGTTAATTAAAACACAACCAATGGCATTCAATCTTTGTGAAAATTGATCAATGGACCACTTAAGGTTATGAGTATATCTCTAGCCCCTACAAGAACATAGGGTATTTACTATTTGATTTAAAATGAACAATTTTCTTTTGAACGATATATAAATCACTAAACACAATCATTCATTGACCAAATAAATTAATAGAATGACATTTAATAGTAAATATACATAAAAAATTAGTATTTTAACATTAAAAAGTAAATATTGAAATTAATTAAGCTAGGTTAAATATTCATCATAAATTCCAATACAAAAACATAGCCCATTTTATAAAGGTTGAGCTCCAACCTTGAGGGCCCCTCACCGGCCTGCCCCTAAAGTATTGTGGAGGAGGTAAATCGTGTGACGTGCCTTAACAGGTCAGGGTACAAGAGCAGCTATATTGGTGCCCACAAAGAGTCAAATTACATACCTTGTAAGAGCCATTAATCGAACCATCACACTACGACTATCAGCTCAACTGAAACTACTTCACTCCTATTCTTTACACAACTGAGCTATACCCCCGGGGACAACATAGCCCATTTTATATATTTGATAAAAAGAGGAGAAGGTTCATATAATACATTACAAACATGGGAGAAAATAGTGATCTTATTACAGGAGCAAAGATAAAATGCCCTTTTTTACGTTAGATTCTTGAAGGTGGCAATTGCTTGATCTTGATTTTCCCCAAATATTTCTCCAATGTCTTTGATTGATTTTCTTTGTGCCCTAGATTTGACCTTTAAAATACCAAGAAAGTGAAGAGAAAATGAAAAAAAAAAAAAAAGAAGAAGAAGGAAGAATGAAAAATGGCTGAATTTTTCCTTTTAAAACCCTAAAAACGAGCCCCAAAAAAATTGTACAGAGAGCCCTCAGAATTTTGAAAAACAGCAAACGGACCTCAACGTAAGAGTCCCGGACACTCTGAGAGCAATTTACTCTCTGCTTCTTTGATCCATTAGCACACATGCACCGGCTATACCGAGCGCGCGTGCGGGCTTCTTTTTTTTTTTTTTTTGCAGCCAAGTCCTCTGGGTATTTGAGCGTCAGGTTCTTCAACTTTGATCTTGCACATTTTGGTTCTTCAATTTTAAGTTTCATTTCAGCTTTGCTCATCATAATTTGAACTCAAGGTCCTTCAACTTTTAGTACTTTCAACTTTAGTCCCCAAATTCATGATTTTGTACACTTTTGGTCATTTTCTCTTCATTTTGCTTTGTTCTCTTCCAATTGTTTTTTGTTTACCTAAAAAAGCCATAATTAAAAAATCACGAGTCAAAATTCACACTTTAATCAATATTTAAGCTTATTTAAGCATTCAATAAGTGTATAAAAATACACTTATCAAAAATTCCTAAACTTAAGTTCTTGTTCGTCATGAGCAAGATTATCAACTAGCACAATCAAGCAATCATGGATTAAAAACCAACAAAGTTAAACAACTTGTCAAAATATACATGAGTGTAAAATTGTATAATCAATTCACAAATATGCTTCCAAATAATGCTATCAAAAATAATTTGAGCTTATCCAATGTTCAATCGGTGTGTATGTGTGTGTGTAGTCACTTTCAATCATCACCTAAACTAGAAAAAAAATTGTCAAGATGGAAAAATTTTCAAATTGGTGCCAACCCAACCCTTTGTGGTCATATATTTCCTATGTTGCTTGTGAGATTCGCATACCCCAAAGAAATGTTTATTTTCTTTCCGAGGTACAAATCCAAAGGTTGTTCTCCCATCACAAGTTTCCTTTCTCCTCTAATTCGGTTGGGTCAAACCGGCAATATAACATCTAGTAATGCGATGATTCCCTCCAAATTGTAAGTGTTTCGATACTTAAGCTTATATTAAGTAATGCAAACCACTAGTTATTTGAGCTCCAATATCAATTACAAATGCACAATATCTAATTAAGATTTTCAATTAAAGATCATGATTAACCTCACTCTCTTAAACTTTCTTCTTGACTCGTGTAGCGAGTTTTAGGTCGATAACTCTCCTACTTTTTAAAACTGTAGGGTACTGGATATCGAGATACCCCGACGGACTTCATAACTCGAGTAAAAAAGGCTACGAAACAAAGCAAGAATCAACAAGTGCAATGCTCTTTTTAGCATGATAAAATAAACGAAACTTAGATCTCTAGTATATGGTCATTACCTAATTTATACTTGTTAATCAAAGACATTCCACACAAATATTTTCAACATGCACATAATCAAAACATTTCTAGATAATCTCCTTTATCGACTCAAGCACCACCAAACTTATCTCTCAACAAGGTCAAGTGAAATAGAAGAGAATGTATGATTGATATACATTTATGCATAAATTACAACCTACTTCTACCAATTCAAAAATTTCTCAATCAATCAAAAATCTCCACACCTAGACAACAATTAGTCATTACTTTGTGTTCAAAGTAACTCGGGATCTAACATGGACATTCAAAATTTTCAAAAAATTTAGATATAAATAGCATATTTGGTTATAACTCATAAATCAATAACAATTTTAAACATCAAAGCATTCTTATTTGGCAAAGCTATCTAACATGCCATACACAGTCAACACAAAGTAAACAATCACCCCAAATTTGAATCACACGTTGTCTTTAATGCGTAAAAGAACAAGATAAAAGGGAAGAATGGGTAATGAAACCTTCTCGGTTGGACATTTGGTGAAGGGGTACCCACCTATGCTCGACTTGAACTTGTGATGCTCTTGATGAACTTGAGCAAGTGACCTTCTTGTGCATATCATTACAAATTCACCCCCAAACTTGTTGAGAACCATGTGTAGATAGAACTTAAAAAATGACCTACACATATTGATAATTGATCAAATAAAAGCATGGAAATAAATAAAATTAAATAAGAAGATTATAAGTTAGAAAATTGGGTTGCCTCCCAACAAGCCTTTTTTTTTTAAAAAAAAATTATAAATCTTTTCTAAATGAAGTTGATGGGGGTACTTCTGTATTTTCATTCTTCAGCAGCTGTGACAGTGATGAGAATGCAAATACAGAGGTGAAAATTGGCAAACTGTGAAGGAAAGAGAGCTTCTCAAGCCTTCCACAGACTAGGTCTCACTCTCCCCTGTGCGTAAGCTGTCTTTTTATTTATTTTATTTTTTCATTAATTAAGATTTTAAAGATAATATCGTCTTGTAGCTCATTAAGTTGAAATAAACAATTTGGTCCATCTGTAGCTAGAACGAGCATTCGAATCTAAGATTAATGTACTCAAATGAATCATTCTTACATCATTCACATATAAAAACACTAACCAAAATATAAGGATATCGGCAACTCCTTTTAATGAGGTTGGTCATTTCAGATTAAATCCTAGGTCCCCATAGTTTTTTTGTATTTTTTTACAAATTAAGTAAATAAGTGTGATTTAAAAGTTTCCATGATCATTCAATTGATATAGTATTTTGCTTTTGTGGCTACAGGCAGTCATATATGAAGTTTTGAAGCAAGTAATGCCATGGAAGAATAGAAAATCAAAGAAACAAGTTGTCATTGTCTAACTTTTTCCACAACAGTGTGATAGATGCTGTAATGCACAATGCTGCCAGTAGCTGTTTCTAAATTTAATATGATGTTTGGTGAGGTGAATTACTAATGATTATGTTAGTAAAGAAACAATAAGTTAAAAATTTAGTCTATTCAGCTGTACAATCTAATACAATCAGTATATTGTACAATCTAGTAATGTATACAAAATGCACTTTATATTCTCTATTTACGTACCATCTAACACAATCAGTGTACTGTCTAGTACTGTATGCCTAATGCACTTCATATTCTCCATTTGCACTCTATTTGGTAAGTTGAACTGGTTAGTATTGAACAAAAAGAAAGGAAAAAGCGAAGTTAGAAATTTCAGGAAATTTATAAAATGATATCTTGCTGGTATGATTTCACATACCATAATTTGACAACTTATAGATCTCGTACACTTCTTTATAATGCAACAAAAGTTTTTGCAATGTTCAACCTAGGCGAGTTGATAGCCGATAGGTTGAACTAGATCCGTTCCTATGGCCTACTGCCAATGCGATTAAGATCTATACTGATGTTTGATGGGGATGAAAACAGGATTGAAGAGAAAGATGATGCATAAAAAGATCATTAATGTTAAATGTACATTCATTCCCATCAACTTTGACATTCCTTTTATTTTCAAAAAATTGTGATCGAAAAAAGTGTGTGTAACTATCCAATGGTGTGTTAACACGTGGCACAATGTAAACAACGATATAAAATATGATGTACATATAGCATGATTGATTAAAAAATTAATGTTACGAGCGAAATATATTCTACTCCAAGATGAATATTAGAAACTTGAATCAGCTTTCAGTATAGTAACCAATTTAACTAGAATCACATTTCACAACATTCTGAATGCTCTACTTTTTAAATTATTCAAACAAATATTAATGAAGAAGACTAAATTGAGAAAAAAAATTAAATTATAGCAACCCAATTCACAAAAAATTAAACAGTGAACCCGAATGAATTCAACCAATACAACTTTGAATAAATACTTTAAAGAGAATCATTATTTTTCAAATTTTATAAAATCTTCATTATGTTTCCATTGGCATCCAAATATCTTACAAACTTTCTATTTACATATCTTCCATGAAAGAAGATACTTTGGACTCGGTAAATGACAGATTACTTGTCAAAAACGCAGCATCAGAACAACAATCAACCATCAAGACATCGAAATAAATAATTATCTCGACTGAAGAACAATTAAAAGCCATCAAACTATCTTAACATAGTTAAATATGGACAAGAACCCACATATGTACAAGTACGAAGAAAACATGAACCAAACACCTGTACAGCTTACAAGGTTGGCAGCATCAACCCGACAGTCCATCCCAGTAACAAACCAGCACCAACTAGACCCAAGCCTAAAGCAAAAACCATTGCATATTTGCTAATATTATATCGATAACGAGGTTTCTTGGCCCATTTTCTCCAGGTAGATTTTTGCCAGGTCTTTCGTATTTTCCTAGTTCTTTGAGGCACCCGAGGTAAGACAGTCAATATTGGCTGGCTATTGTTGTTCTTCATCTGGATATAAATGTTCTCGAGTTGCAGAAGATGGAACCACTGCTTATAAGCAAACAGCTCAGACGCCTGTTGAAAGACTAGCTTCACAATGTGCTCTTTCTCCACACGAGCGAGTTTTTCTGCTTTCTCAGCTTCCCGAGCACGCGTCTGAGAGAGACGTAGTGCTTCCAGAAGTCGAGCCTTGCTTGGATCATTCTCATATGCATTCATTTCAGGTGACCCTTTTTGAGTCAGACTATCACTGTTTTTCAGGTCAAACTCCGTGATAATAGAATTTCAAAATTAAATAGGATAAAATGTTGATGCAAAAGAAAAATGAAATAAATGACATACTACCAAACAATTAGCTGCTAACAATGAAATAATGCAAATAGGAAGATTTTTTACTTTCACTAGTGTTTTAAGATCTCTGAGATTTCTTTATCTTACCATCAATGCACCCCCAACAAATAACATCTTGTGTATTTTGTTCTTCCTAAAATCGATTCTAATATTACTAATTCCACAAGTGCTCTTTTCACAATTGACAATTGGATAAGGAAGAACAAACAATTATTTATCGAACCGTTGGAATAATAACAGCCCAACATGACATTTGTCTCTGATTGTAACATGTTCAAACTCCACACCTCAAGCCATTCGGCTGTCATAATCTCTTTTTCAAATTCTAATTTCCCAGCAAGAGGAATCTGATGCTTAAATCAGTTAATAACTCGAAACTTCTAAAATTTCCAGTTCAACTTAAAAAACACATTTTCAAGCTTCCCTTAGCTAAACCTATTGGATGTAAATACCAACAGGAAATTCAAGGAACATGCAAACCTAACCTAAAGGTTGATCTATCAACCAGATAAGGTGGTATTTTCTTTTTGTAAAGATAGCTAGGAATTAAGCCTCAAACCCTTCTTACGAAAGCCTTAATAAATGGTAATGCAATTAAAAAACAAGCAAAGCATACACAGATTTTAGTAGTTCAACCTCAATGTGAGATCTAAGTTCAATTGCCACTGCATTATCATTAGGACTCAAAGAGTCCAACACAACTCACTTGATAAACGAAAACTACCTAATAATAGGGATCTTTGTATAGAGTTTTTAGAATCATAAAGTAAGCCGGTGAAAGGATTACCAGATGAAATAGGTTGAAACTGACAAAAGTACAGGCAAAGACAATACCTCATTGATTTGTTTGCATTGGATAGTGGTCGACATTTAACTGTTGCCCAGTGTTTTTTGCAAGCACTTTCTGCTTCAAGGCTGTATGGTGTAGGAACAGTTGAAGTCTTGTAACTCCCCATGTTGGGCTTCAGGTCTAATGATGACTTGTAAATTCCACCACAACTAAAACCGCATACATTAGTATCAAGGTTTTTCCTGACATGAGTATTCTGAGGACGAGGAAGATCACAATTTTCGATAACATCAAGCGACCTCTGAGAAACCAATAAAGTCAATTCTTCTGTATCTGCAGTTCGCCACCATGGCACATTTTTCTTGGCCCCAATCCAAGATGACTTCGAATCCAAATATAGCTTAGTGGATTTCTTGGGATCTTTACAATCAACAAAATCCGTGTTGGTTAGTTCACCAAAATCTATTGCTTCGTGCTCAAAAAGATATCTGGTATTCTTGGAGTACAAAGAACTTAACTCTTGCTCTTTGACTCTACAATCTTTCTTCTCACAAGTTGCGAACCCACTAGAGTGATTATCAAGGGAAGACTCTTGGTAGGCAGTTTCATTTTGTGAGTAGGCACTTGAGCTTTCATGAGTTTCAAAGGTCTCCATATTCATCTCCTGAAAGTTGAACTGCTCAATCATTGAGCCCTTTTGATATCCATAATTTGGTTGCAGCTGCAGCCACCATCTTGAACTGGGGAATAAATTAAAATCTGAAGAGTTCTGATTAAGAGGCAGACGAGTTATGTTAGGAATATCTTCACTGTCAGCTATATTTGTGGATCCTACATCATTCGGTATAACCGGTGGGGCTGTTGTCGAGCAGCAAGCTAACTTTGGAGCCCTTTTTGCATCCTCTTGGACCAAGTATCGGTTAGCTGTTCTCTGCCAAGCAGCCCTAGCTTCTGCCAGCGCCATTACTCACCCATTCTTCAGCAAACTTTATCATCCAAAAGAAAAATCTGTCAGACAACGGGTTTCGAAATTCAAGAGTGTACGTATAATGAAAGAAATCAGAAAATTGTAACCAGACGAAACACAACCTATAATGGACAGATGTGAGCATGAACTCGGTACATTTCATCAAAAATTTAAGATACAGAATTTAAACATATAATGAAATTAAATAATAGAACAGAACAACTTGAAGCATACAATAAAACATGGGCATTTTTCTCTCATTAACAGCAATAGTGAGAAGTAAGGAACAACAAAAGTTAAACCTGCAGAGAATTGTAATTGCTTCTTCGTAGAATTAATTCTTACTTAAAATTGAGGATCTCTTTTTTCGAATTAAATAACTTATGAAAAATATTCTCATTCTTATTTGGTGACTTGAAATGAAGAAACAAGGTCCTTGAGAAAATAAGAAACACTGCCAGTAAATAATATGTCTATCATGTATCAACAAAATAAGCCAACTCGAGCGTCAATCTCAATAAGAAAGCAAGTTCTTAATGTTCATATAATATCAAAAATACGAAGTCAGCATCCACATCTTAACAAGTAGATAAAAATGTTTTGCTCGCCATTTACATAAAAGTCCGAATAGAGCCAACACAGGCCATTGACAGGTTCAAAGCAAAAATGATACTTGGCACTTTCTTTTCTCAAGAAATTGGTTTTTAACTATTATATAACAAAGATCGAAATTGCAACAATGAAACACATGGTACACTAATTCAATAAACCAACAATTCACATAGTCTGTTGATACCAGAATCCACTAATTCACATATAAACCAAGCAATTTGTTGATACCAAATCTAATAATACACATCATGAAATCATCAAATTATGTACCCAATGTATCCAATAACACTAATGTCACCCTTCACAACTCCAATTTTCTTTCCCAAGACACTAATAACCTTAACAAATTAGTAAAATAGTAAGAGTTATATTACAGACAAAAATGTGAAGAAAATTCAATACTGATTTGCCAACAGTTCAAGATAGATCATTGACTACAAATTCCACAATTAAGCTACTTTACACAAACAGAAGGCAAAAATCCAAAGTTCTTTGTATTCTACAATCAAGATATAATTATTGCAGGGCAGTTATCATTTGTCGACTTATTACTCAGGAAATTGTCAACTTATTAACTTAGTTTTCATATTTTATACTATTATTCACCAAAAAGAACAGAAGAGAAAAATCTCCTCCACCCCAAACAATCAAAAACCCACTGTTAATAGAAAATAGAAAAAGAAAAAGAAAACTGTAATAGAACTCAAGAACTGTAATACATATACTTGAAACAAAATTAGTTGGCATGTAATACGAGAAAGAAAACAAGACAGACCTGAATAATAATTTAATTGGAGTGGATAAGATCATAAGAGATATAGAGAGATGGGCAAATGGGTTTGGATCTGAATTATAATTTGCTTTTGCTTCCGTTTGAAGTTTTGGGTTTTCTTCGGTGTCTTTCTTTTCATTACAGTGCTGTTGGTTTGTACATTTGTACTTTTAACATGTAGCAATGTCGTATGGATTTATTTTATTTTATTTTTAATTCCCAGAATCCAAATGGAGTAAGCTTTATCCTGTTCGTCGTTTGTGCCGGCATTAACTTGAAATTTTGGAGGGTGAACCATTAGCTTTCCTTTCTTAAATTTTTTCATTTAAAATCAAACATTAATCCCAATTATAGATTATGCGCATGTTTGGCCCAGATTACACGGAGGAATAATAATTTTTTTGAGAATATGTGATTATAATTTTTTTTTTTGAATTTATGTGTAATATTATTTTATTAGAAAATATATGATTAATAAGAAAAGAAAAAAATAAATTATAAAATTCACACGAAAAATTCTACTTTTAAAGTCAAACATTAACTGTAATTTTATAGATTAGGAGTACGTTTGATGCATATTAAAAGATAATGTAATTTTTTGAAGTGATGTAGAATATGTGGTTGAAAAAAAATTATTGATGTGATGAAAAATATGTAATTGAAAATGAGTAGAAAAATAAAAAATAAAAAAAATAATGTAACTCAAACAATAGTTAGATTAGATATATGACTCACAAGTACGACTGTGAACTACTCATTTTTTGAAATTTTTTTTAATAAAATAAAATTGAGTTAGAGTCGGGTCAAACTAGATATATAATTTGCTTTTTAACTAAAATATATTTCATTTTGATTCTTAAAATTTATAACCATGCAGTTTTGATCCATATTCGGTTCTTGTTGGCACTATGAAAATTTGATTTCTACCAAATGTGTTTTCTTATTATTTTAATTATATTAACTACTAAGTGAACTTTACATGAGTTGATATGTATTCAAAATATTCAAACACCCGTCGTGCTTGAAAGTAAAAAGCATGAAAGTAGAACAAAGAATTTATGCAACGCTTAACATTTTAGTATTTTTTTTTAAAGGAGAAAAATATGAAAAATGAATCAGATAAAACAAAACGAGAATCAATCGACCGTTTGTCGAATTCTCACCAAAATCGAATGAGAACTTAACATACTTAGCTCCTGTTTGATAAAAATTATAATTTAGAGTTTTATCTAAATTAAAGTCAATAACTAATTTTAACCATATATTTCATGAGAACACAACTTTTTTAATCACACATTTCATTAATTTTTATTAAATTTTGCTAAATTTTGATTTTAATCTTCTGCAAATAGAGACTTACAAGTTTACATATTACAACCATATTCAATATAAATGTTCAGCAAGAGCAAGTACCACTGAACAAGATGATTGATACATTTGAGTCAAATTAGTAGGACAGTAAAAAATTAAGAATTTAAATGGTTTTAAAGGACTAGGACCACCTTTTCTTTTCTAAGCAATCGAGGATTTGGTGGATTTTTTTTCTAATAAATATTTTATTTTTATAGATAACGATAAATAATGAAAGTGACCTATGAAAAGACAAGTTTTACAAGTAACATAATTTTCAAAGTGGGACAATCTTATTTGTTGCTAATCATGACTCACCAGCAATCAATTTCGATTAATTATTTCTTTTATATGTGGAATTAATTATATAAATAAATTTCAATTATATCTTGAATATGGCTAAACTATGTAGAGAATATAATAGTACAAAGGATGAAGTTGACTAATTAACAATGTTTTTCCTATGCTTATAGTATTATTGAGAAGCGTTATGCTACTTGTACACGACCTGTACGTGACATGTGGACACCTATCACCTTGCCATAGGGGGAGAGATGGACGTATAGGGTGGCCACATACAAATAGCATTTTTTTTTTATCAAGAATAGCAGTACAAAAAAATTAGTGTACTAAACTATGTTTTGAGTCACCTCAAATTTGTACCTTAAGACTAAGACCTGTTTCCATGTTTCTTGTGGAAGTTATACACTCAAGTTAGGTGCAAACTCATACGAGAAGACAGTATGTTTCTTCTTTTTGGAAGGTTCTTCCTTTGTAAACAAAGACAACTTATTAACTTGTGCTTTCAGAATGAAATAATTCCTTTCTGAAATCACAAAGAAAAGCTTATGCATTGACTTTTTCCATTGTCCAAATTTTCTCCCCTTCAGCACTCTGTCCTGCTGTATAAGTTACCCTTTCATTGCTCTTCAAATTTAAATAGTCAACCTTTGAGTAAAACATAATCAGTGAAGATCAAAAGTCATCGAGAAATAAAAGTAGAGAAACAAAGCATAAAAATTCAAACCTGATCAGGATCGAGAATGAGCAGGCAAAATACACTAACTGGACTAGTCGAAGGATCCAAAGATGGAACCGGAGATGGTTGTTCATCCACAGAAGGAATTCCTGGAGTAGGGACCAAATACTGTAGTCTTGATTTAATAGAACTGGCAAACCAAGCTTTCTCTCTTTGCTGCATCATTGATGACCATGACATGAGAAGAAATTGAATTTTTGTAATGACGAAAAATACAAGCATGTAGTATTCCAGACGACGTAACAGCTAAAACTGCTGTTGTCCATTAATAAAGTTACACTAATGTATTCTTAAGTTTCACCATCAAATGATGTAGCGTTGTTTTTTTAAGGCTAGCTCACGTGATTTGCACAAGTTATCGAATTCCAGATGTACTCAGTTAACTCGTGTTCTGACTCATGAAATTCCAATTCATTGTTCAGGAAAAATGACATTTTTACAGACAATGCAGAAATTACAAAGCATGGCACACCAAATACATTATTTTATTCCCAAGGGCAAATAGCCAAATATGTTGGATGATAAAATATTTTAATTATATATAAAAGAAAGACTCCCTCAAACCAAAATTTCAACTATTGCAACTAAATCTTAATCTAAAGAATCCATTAATCCAATCATATAAGTGGGCATCAAGTGCATTTGATATTTTAAGTTTAATAGTACAAAAGTAAGTTAGTCGCAAGCATGGATAAAGGAGGGGGATTGTGCTAAGTTAATAGTCAGCACCAAGCTTTGTCAATTATTACATGAATCCTTACAAATGAGCCGGATAGAGTGGCAAAAGAGCATTAATGTCGCTGACTCCAAATTTATTAGGAATAAGGCTTAGCTTGCTATTTATTTGATTATACAATAGTTACTTCAATTAAAGACGAGGGCCAAGTAATGGGGTAACGTTAGATTGCTATTTGAAGTAAGATCAATGGCTGAAGTTGAGAATCAGATAACTCATTTTGCAGAACATTGGATTTATAGTGACATAAACACATACATGCAAAGAAAATAAGAATATCTACAATCACCTGAAGTTTTAGAGGATGTGGATTTGATCCATCAATGACATCTACTTTTCCATTAATTCGAAATTGCTCCCAAGAGTCAGTAAAGTACCAACATATCTGAAAATATAAACAGATGAACTGAGAGAACATTTTGCAATGCATAACCAATCAAGTTGCCTAACCAATGTAATACACAAAATTTTAAGACCGGAATCAATTATGCACGTCTATAAGGAAATGGGAAATTCAGTACCTCTGCAAATGAACAATGCTTCAGATCATCAATCTGCATTGTTCAAGTCGAAAATTAACATAAATCAGTAAAATTCCTATTACATATCCTTAACTATGCAAAACCAGCACAATTTACTGAAAAAAGATCAAGGGACAGTGTAACAAAGCCATTGATAAAAAGTTCTATCAAATTTTGATAAAAGTTGATTAAATGTGCGGTTGAAAAGTTGATAAAATTTTAGCAAATTTTTTTATCAAACACTCTAAATTTGGCATGTTATAATAAAAAAATCAACACGGACCAATTATGTATCCATAAGAGTGAGTTAAATATTTCAACACTCATCCAACTTTGGGTCTAGTTATGCATTAGTCACCGAACTCCAGAATTCTTTGCATTGATCGCTCAACTTCAGAGCATTGCACTCTATCACCCATCCGACTTTGGGTGTGGTCACTGGGTCACTCAACATTAGGGGCCTTGCATTCCATCACTCACGAGTTAAATGTTTCAACACCCACCCAACTTTGGGTGTGGTCACGGGGTACTCACCGAATTTAAGAATGTTTTTCATTGGTCACTTAACTTTAGCGCGTTACATTTCAACACCAACCCAGCTTTGGATGTGGTTACGAGTTTCTCACTAAATTTTAGAATGTTTTCCATTGGTCACTAAAATTTAAAGTAGTGGCAAGCCAAAAATTGATTCAATGGATTATGATAGCACGATTTATATAAAAGGAAATAGAAATAAGATTATAGAAAAAATAACAAAAATATTACAATGTATAATATTGTTACAAGGTGAAGATTTCTTAGACTTGCTGATATGAGATAATGACACATTGATTTGTCCATTGAACATGGTCAATGTTCTTTTATCCACTCTTTATTATCCCAAAACAACCAAAATCACATAGAAGGCTTATTTTTAAGTTAAAGTTTTCAACCTGATAAATAACAAAAAAAAATGTTTTAAGAATGGTCGGGATAACGTTAGATGATTTGGAATAAAAAATAATAAATCGAATTGCACAACATAAGAATGTGAAAAGAGTAACTTGTCTTAATTTTTCTCCAGTAATATAATCGTATACAAATTATATAACAATTTTTGATTTGTACGATGAAATTGAGCTATTAAATATAATAATCATTCTAGAGTTTGATGATCAATAAGAAGTATTATGAAGTTCAGTGAGTAACGGCACGCCCAAAGTTGTGTGACTGTTGAAATGTAATGTCCTAAATTTGAGTGACCAATGGAAATCATCCTAAAGTTCGGTAAGTAATATGTGACTATACCCAAAGTTGAGTGAGTGTTGAAACATTTAACTCGTGAGTAGTGGAATACAACGCCTAAAGTTCATTGACGAATGAGAAGTATTCTCAAAATTTGATGAGTAACTAGTGACAACCAAAAGTTGGGTGGGTGATGGAGTGCAACGCTCTAAAGTTGAGTGATCTTGAAGAAATCAACACCGACTTAGCTTAAAAAAATTATTTAGTCATATTCTAGATATTTATTTACTATGCAGCCAACAAAGACTAAAAGAAGCTAGATGAAACCAATTGCTTGAGATTTATACCACATCATGTATGGATATATCTAAATGGAGAAATAACCACCACCGGCATACTCGAATATACTAGAAAGAGGAGACCACCAACTTATCACTTGTATAAATATGAGTTCCATCTATCTGTGATGTGTATTGAGTAGAGAAGAAGAGGAAAAGAGAGAAAATAGAGAGAGAGACTGCGTGATGTGAGAGAGATAAAAGGCAATAATTTAGTGTGAGTAGTTTCCTAAATAAAATAAAATAAAGGTGTCGAAGTGTCATTTGTATAAATTTGTCGCAATAAAATAATACTTTTGGGTTTCAAACTCAACAATTTGGTATCAAAGCTAGACGGTCGGAGACGAATTTTTGAACTACTAGAGTTCGTGTAAAAATTGAGATTGTGATGCTTTTATAAAGCTTTCTTGATTACGAGGAGGTAATTCAAGTCACGATGAGCAATCTACATGTGGTAGATGGAGTAAAGAAGCTCAATAATCAAAACTATATCCCATGGTAGATTTGCAAAAAGTAGTATCTCTAAGGGCAAAACTTGTGAAAAGTAGTTGGCGGAAGTTACGAGACAGGAGGAAGCCGTAGCTCTAAAAAATTGAAAAATTAATGCAGGCAAGGCTATATTGGCTATAAAGACAATAATCGAAGAAGAATTATTGGAGCACATAAGAGAGAAACGTACCAAAAGAAGCATGAGACACTCTGGCCACACTATTCTCAAACGAAAATGATCAGAGGTTGTTGCTTTTAGAGAATGAGCCACTTTCGATCACTCAAGGAGAATTGACGATGGGTTAATATTTTAATAAAGTTAAATCTTTCTGTCGCGAAATTTTTGAATTAGATTCTTCGAATAAGATTTCGGAGTCCAGAATGAAGAGAATAATTATATATAGAATTTAGAGGTTTTATTACTGCCATATGAGGTTGGCCAGAGCAACTATCACTGGTTAATCTTAAAAATTTGTTGGTTGACCAAGAAGTATTGACCAAACAAATGTTAGGGGTAAAAAAGCAGCACTATATAGCTATAAAAGAAGAGGTAAATTCCGTCAATAAAATAACAAATAATTAAAAGAAGATATATTTTAAGGACGGGTTGAAGAAAGTTATCAAACAAGGGGAACTCAACAAAATTGCAACAAGAGAGGTTATAGACATCAACAATCTAACTACATGTGCTTTGTAGGTGAAAAACGAAGCCATTATGCTAGAGACCGTTGATTTAAAAAGGAGCCAACAAAAGATAATGTAACAACGTCCAACAAAGAAGAGAAATACAATAGTGAAGAAGAATGGGATACTCAAACATCTATAATAATAATTGAGCAGGAGAAAAGAAAATCAATTCAAATTATAGAGAAGAGTTTATTAAAGTGATATAGAGTTATTCGCAAAATGGTGCAGATTAGGAAATACTAGCGAAGGATCGACAGAGACAACAAAAGATCGATGTATATACAAATCCACAATCACAAATAAAGAAGTCAAGTAGAGATGAGAAATCAAAAATCAAGCATTTTAACCTAGAAATAGATGAAGAGAAAGTAAGAAAGAGTCATATATTTGAAGTCGAGAATGCGCTGAACGAAGGACAAATCAATTCAAAACTTGTTGAGTTTGAGGCAAAGTTGAGCGTTATGAAAAAAAGATTAAAAAAAAAAGTTCAACTGAAAAGTCGATGTTGAAGGGAAGACTTGAAGAAATCAACACCGACTAGCCTTTAAAAAATTATTTATTCATATTCTAGATTTTTCCTATGCAGGAAACCAAGACTAGAAGAAACCAATCGCTTGAGATTTATACCACTGCCATGTATGGATATTGAAGAATTCAATAAAATATATAAGAAATAATACAAAGAATTACGTGGTTCGGCACCAATGTGGTAAACCTACATCCACGGGAAAAGAGAGAAGACTACATTCACTTATGTTCGAAGTGTTACAATGACACATATAGTCATATTACAACAAGCCTTCCTTATTATAGATGAGACAATCACGGAAAGAATATAACAAATTATGGAAACATTCCAATTATCATCAACCAATATTCTCCGAATCATGCCATAATATTTTCTTCAATATTAGCAAATATTTTTCAAATCACCAAATATCTCTCTTCTCCAACACTCCCCCTTAAGTTGGTGCGAAAATATTGATAGAGCCCAACTTGAACAATATTTCATGAAATTTGACAGTTGATAAGCCTTTGGTGAAAATATCAGCCAATTGCTGGCTACTACGAATGAAGGATGTGCAAATAACCTTGGCTTGTACTTGTTCTCGTATAAAATGACAGTCAACTTCAATGTGTTTTGTTCGCTCGTGAAAAATTGGATTTGAAGCAATATGTATAGCAAATTGATTCTCACAAAACATCTATGAAGGTTGTGACGAACCAAATCCCAAATCCTTCAGCAAAGAGCGAAGCCAAATAATTTCACTGGCAGTAGAAGACATTGCTCGATATTCGGCTTCAGCATTAGAGTGTGCAACAACGTTTTGTTTCTTACTCCTCCATGTCACCAAATTTCCTCCTATAAAAGTGCACTATCCAATGGTAGATCTTCTATCAACAGCACTACTAGCCCAATCTGTATCCATAAAAGCTGAAATAAGAGAATGACTATTTTTATGCATCCATATACCTCTTCCAGGAGACCCCTTGAGATAGTGTAAAATTCGATTAATGGCATCCATACGTGCAACTCGTGGAGAATGTATAAAGCGGCTAACAATGCTGACAACATATGAGATATCAGGTCGAGTAATTGTGAGGTAAATTAGTCTGCCCACCAATCTTTGGAATTGACCCACATCAGAAAATAGATCGCTATCAAGTGTTAATTTGGAATTACACTGCATAGGCGTCTGAGCTGGCTTAACATCTAATTTTTCAGTGTCTTTTAACAAATCCAATACATATTTTCTTTGGTTTAGAAATATACCCTTTTTTCAATAAGCAATTTCTAATCCGAGAAAATACTTCAAAATTCTCAAATCTTTAATAGAAAACTGTGTATGAAGAATATTTTTGAGCATTGGTATTTCAGCAAGATCATCACCAGTAATAACGATGTCATCAACATAGATCAAAACAATAACAGTACCTTTCATGCCACTTTTTACGAACAAAGAAGAATCAGTATTACTCATCTTTAAACTATTCTTGACAAGAACATGACTGAGTTTAGCATACCATGCACGAGGTGATTGTTTAAAACCATATATGGATTTTCTTAATCTGCATGTGAAATCACTACGACCATCCAACCAATGACCTGGAGGCATACTCATATAAACTTTTTCATCAAGATCACCATGTAAAAAGGCATTCTTCACATCCATGTGAAACAATTTCCAATCTTGATTGACGGCTAGAGATAAAAGAACATGAAACGTGTTCATTTTGGCTACAACAGCAAATGTCTCATTGTAATCAACTCCATAAGTTTGGGTGAAGCCTTTTGCAACAAGGCGTGCTTTATGTCGTTCAACAGATCTATCACTTCGAAACTTAGTTTTATAAACCTAACGACACCAAACTTTCTTCTTTCCTGGAGGAAGTTTTACAATGGACCAAGTTTTGTGTCATCAAGGGCTTGTAACTCTTCCTACATTGCTTATCTCCAAATAGGATTGGAATTTGCTTCTCTAAAATTATTCGGCTCTTGAGTTGAAGAAAACGAAGTTAAAAAAGGTTGAATAAGACAAGGATACATGGGAGTATGATAAGTGAGACTGCATAGGATGGCTGATAGCTTCATATATAACAAAGTCTGGTACAGCACTGACATATTCTAGACATCATGAGCAATTGGCGATAAAGGACTTCCGTTATCCCCATTGTCCTCATCCTGTTCGGATTCTCCTGTACCTCCAATCTGTATTGTGGTTTCAATTTTGCTAGGACTTGCAATATCAGAAGAAGATGTCCATATAGTAGGAAGCGGAAATAGATCGTTCAAATTCTTCCATTGAGATATATTTTGTTCGAACCCTGTGCCGAAAAATATGGTTCATTCTCAGCAAATCTCACATCTTGTGATACAAATAGCTTATGGGACTGAGGATCATAGCACGTATATCCTTTTTTTGTCGAAGAATATCCTAAGAAGACGCATCAGATGGAACGAGGGTCAAATTCATCATGATGCAAGCTCTGGTGATGCATATAACAAACAAAACCAAATACTTGAATGTGAGACACATCAGGCTTTTTCCTTTTTAAGACTTCCAACGGTGACTCAAAATGGATTACACGACTTTGAAGCATATTTATCAAGTACATAGCTGTTAAAACTCCACGTGGCCAAAATTTCTTCGGAATATTCATTTGAAGTATGAGAGCTCTTGTAGTCTCCAAAATATGTCGATTTTTCCTTTCAACTACTCTATTTTGTTGGGGGCATACCAACACAACTAGTCTGATGTATAATGTCTTCATTGCGAAGAAAGGCAGGAAGGGGACCCTTCGCAAATTCATTCCCATTATCCAAACGAAAAATCTTTATTTTGCTATCAAATTGAGTAGCCACCATGCTATGAAAATCCTTGAAAACAGGGTAAACTTCATTCTTAGATTTCAATAAATAGATCCAAGTAGCACGAGAATAATTATCAATAAACAACACAAAATATTTAAAACCATCATATGAATCAATTCGACATGGGCCTCCTAAATCAAAATGGATTAATTCAAAAGGTTTAACAGACATAGCTGAAGAATTATTAAATGGTAGACGAACTTGTTTGGAAAATTGACAAACATCTCATACTTGAGTCCCAAAAGACATAGATGGAAATAAAAAAAATAATAAACTACTAGAAGGATACCCAAATCTTTGATGTACGATATGATTTTTTAGCATAGTACTATTAAGAGAAGTGACACTTAATGGTTTGAAGAGATAAAGTTTTGATCCTGAAACACATCATTAGGAGAAAAAAATAACATTGCAATTGAAGGAGTTAGTTATTTTTCTGACAGAAAGAAGTTGAGTTGGAAACGAAGGACTAACAAGTGCCAGGAAAAAGATTAATTTTTCCAGATCCACAAACGGGAACTAAGGTACCATTAGCAACTGAAACAACATGTTTTGATGAATTTTTTGAGAAATCACTTAAAGATGCTGCATCATTTGCCATATGATCTGTAACACCTCGAAAATTCGTTATAGTCGTTAACACTAGAGATTAGGATCTTATAGTGAGAAATTGATGAATATAAGGATCAAATCGCTTAGTTATATTGTTTAGAGGTCGAATCGTGAACTATTCATAGTTAAGGACTTGATTTAAAATGGGTAGGATCACTTTCCTTCAAAATTGGATTCCTACCAAAAATTTGTACGTGTGTATA
>CAIGRB010112291.1:19004-44111 GCA_903798255.1 Fraxinus quadrangulata
CAGATTTCTGTCAAAACTTCAGAAGGCCATAACTTCTTCAATTTAAGGCCAAAAATTATTTATTTATACCGTTGGAAAGGTATCGAGAAGATCTATCAAACCATACCAAATGATTATCATGAAATATAGTGTGAAGAAGTTATCATGTGATTAAGTTTCGGGTTTTACCAATTTTAATGTAAAAAATTAGATTTTCATCCAAAATTTCGAATCCGCATAACTTCTTCATTTTAAGTCCAAAATTTGAGTTCATATGGTTCAAAAGTTTATGAGAAGACCTTTCCAATCATACTAATCTTATTGTATGAAGATGAACGAGCACATGATAGTAAATATTTAAATTTTCTACAATTTTATCTAAAGTTCCCTTTTTCTCCAAATTTATAAGACAAAAAATTTTCAAACTTTGCATATATGATCTACATCATATAGGAAATATGCTGTAAAAATTTCGTGAATTTATGTTACATATTTCATGATATGCCATTAACAATTCTTCAAATTTCAACAAAAATAGCATATATGCATTTTTCAACATAATAATTCAATTTACAGCAAGATAGTATGCAAGGGAAACAATTTTTACGACTCTGACGCCAATGTAAGTATTCGCAGTATCTTTAACATGAATTTCATTCCAAGAAACTTACTTGAAATGATGAATTTTAAGATATTTTGATGGTTGAATCACCTTACATTCCAAAACTTCAAAATTTGCATTTCTTGTTCTCCAATGGTCACAATCCCAATTACAATGGAAGGAGATTATTATCCACAATCTAAGTGTCAATTTTTGTGAGATTTCATGTCCAAAATATGGTTTTAAGGACTTTCTAATTTTGTCATAAAAATCCATACGAATTTTCACTATTTTTTTATGCCTTCTTTTTTCCTCTATTTTCCTATGCGTAATCATTGAAGGTTATAGGGAGTTAAGGGTGGTTTAGGAGTTGATGTTTTGAATTTCAAATTCAAACTCCCTCCAACCATTTTAATAACTTGGGGGTCGGATTATCCCACATGGGCGGCTTACAACCCGTATTTTTCTATAGAAACTATATGCAACAGTAGTCTACTTATGCTAAATTACCTTTTGCCTATTCTAGATCGATTTGGGACGAAAGATAATTTAAAGAGAGCTTTACTACAGAAGATTTAAATACATTGAACATAGTTTGTTTAATGATTAATGAAAGTAGTAAATTACACTTGTTGGTGCAGGGGAAGAACAACAAAAAGCTTGATAAAAATTTGAATACCAATTATTTTTTGTAATAACTTAAGTAAGAAAATATAAGTGACATGAATAGTCGTTTAAAAACTAAGCAATCATAATAATTATTTACAAATAGCAGGATATTTTTACAATTAAAATAAACTTTTAGGATTGAAAGGAAATTATAACTCAAACTAATATTTACGTGTTGCAGAAGTTGGGTAAATTGCAATTGCGAGTTGTCGAGTAGCTAACTACAACTGTTGTCCTTGACATTTTCCCCCATTTGCTTTGGTAATGTCCTCGATGTCTTCAATGTATGATATGCTTCAATTAATAGTTTATAATCTCCAAGGCCTTTAACTCTTTCTCAAGTACATCCTTGTTGCATCATCATGATCTCCATTTCATCAAGCACTTTTGTAATATTTTCCTAGAAGCACTGATAACGTGGTATCAAGAATAGCTTCTGCAACCTTTTCTATTCTTTCTTCACTTCAAATTCTGGTAGTTTCTTTCTTTACAAGATCTCCCACATTGAATTCTAGGAAATGACATTTTTTACTAGCACACTTTTTGTACCGCTTATGTGTTTTCTCAAGATAGCTTCAAGTAATTTTAATATTTCATTTCCATTCTTGAGAAATGTTCTTAGCATGAGAAGATTTTGTATTTAGATCAATATTCACAATAGGAGAGAGCAACGGTTATTGACAAGTGACAATCTCAAAAGGACTTTTATTGGTGGAAGAGCAATTTTTGGCATTGAAGCAAAGTTGAGTCGCATCCAAAATTTACACAGTTCTTTCAGGAAGTAGAGATAAAGTATTGAATATATTTTTTCAGAGTATAATTGGGAGGCTTTTTCCATCAATCAGATTGTGATTGGAAACAAGAACTTATGCTCAAAAGTCTAACCAAGAAGTTTGAACAACTAGATCTAAAATGTGCCAATGAATCAAGGATCTCAATCACTAACTACATCTTTAGACAACCCCCAGTATTTGATGATATGTTTTTACACAGAGTTAAGTAGTCTCAATGGTAGACACATACAAGATGTGATAAAAGTTGCATATTTTGCTCCACAATTTACCACAACAGCAATATTGCCAAGATCTCAAACATTTATCAAGCCGACAATGTAGTTGATTGATTTACTCAAATGGCTTATTTAGGACATAAATTGACTCTTGAAAACTTTCACTTTTCTGATGGTCGACTTATCCCATTGACAACTAGACAACCTTTTACACAAGTTGCAATGTCATCCCTCATCTACAATAAATAGTGTACAAGTTAGACCAATGCCCAAGTGCATTTCTCTCCACGATGTCTCACATAAAGTGTTTTGTAGCATTTCATGATTAAGGATTTTCTCAAATCTCGACCCGCTAATACATAAAGGCGATTTCCTTTTGTTCTCAGTAGATCATAATCGTATCAAAACTAACAAGTCTTGCGTTGCTTGATGAAGTTGACCAAATACTATGTTGTAGGATCCTTCTCTAGAAGTGCTCGTATTTGATCTCTTGTATTTATAGTAACATTATCTCCCTAGAAGAGAGTCCATCGAACCAATAGTGCCTAAGTCATCCTACTTTTTTAGTGCATCTACATTATGATTGCTAGAACTAGCACGATACTCAAGTACGAATTTGAATTCTAAAAAAATTTCCTACCAGTGTGCCTAGAACATTTTGGTTGAGATATGAAGTGTGGAGTAATTGGCACAATGATGTTACTTGTTTTGTTGACTTGTTGGGCTGATTGGACCGGATTCTTTGATTACTTGGTGACTACTGCCTTATTTGATTAAAAGTGTGTCTAGTGAAATGCAATTTCTTTAATGGATTTGAATAGCCCAGATGTCGCCAAGTGTCAACTTCAACGCCGTTGAATGGTGACGTTCGAGTGACTTCTATAACCTGTTCATTTGCCTAGGGTTTAAGTGTGATCCATTCATTCCTCTCTCTCTGTTCGTCCTTGTGATTTTCACATTTTCTCTCTTTCACTTAAAAAGACAGGTAGCCGGTTGTTTGATCTGATAATATCAACTTTGCATAGATCTTGAGTGGTTTATGTGTTGAGAGTTGTGTTCATGAGTGAACGTTTGTATAGATCAAAATGCTTGTGTTGATGTAATATTAAGTGATTTCCTGAGTGCCTTGGAAGTGTATTCTGGACAGTTTCATTGATTTCGATTATTATAGTGATTTCTTCCGGTGGCGAAAGCTCAAAAGGGGATTATGAACTACGGTTCTGAGCCTTTTACGTTAGGGTGAGAATCATCGAATTCTTTACACTTTCTTTCATTTTTGTGCTTTATAGTTTCATTGTTTGTTGTTTAAAGTGTCTAACATTTTGAACCTAATCATAACAGTGGTATCAGAGCGGTTAGATGGTGGTTCTTGGCTCTGATATGTGTAGATTTGAAAGTTTGACAGTTGATTCAGTTGTTCGTTTTATTTCTTGAAATCTTAATAAAGGGATCTGGTGAGTTCGTTCCTGTTTTACGATTAAAATTCAAATTTGTTGTTTATACTTCAAAGTCCCTTGCAAATATGTTTAAATCTTTAGATCTAAGACTTTTCTTGTCAATTCCTTTGTCCAAAAACTCTACGAGTTGTCTGGAATTTGAGGGTTGTTTTGATTTTGAATCAAAGATCTTGATTCTAATCCTCTGCATGTGTTCTTTATTATTATATATTGCATACTGTTATAATTTGTACATGTCTTGGTGATATAGGATGTTTTTGTGACTATATTACTTAGAATAAACTTCTATGAAATTTTGAACAATTGTTTTATAAAACTTCACATTTTTTGTACTTTTTAAGATTTGTCTCTTATGTGTTGATGTCTGAATACTTTTGAATTGTTTTGCGTGATCTGCATACATTGATTCTTCATTCAAATTTTTTATCATGACTTCTTCAAAATTTGAATTAGAAGTTTTTAATGGTAAATGAGACTTTAGTCTTTGGCGCTAGAAAATAAAAGCACTTTTACTTCAACAAAAATGTGCAAAGGTCATTGATGAGTCATGGCCAACTGATCTCGAAGCTAGTAAAGTGACTGAACAAGACAAAACTGTATGGCGTTCTATTTTTTTACATTTGTGTGACAGTGTACTTAGGGAAATTGGTAGAATGAAGACTGCTGCTGAATTGTGAAAAAAATTAGAAACTACTTATTTGAATAAAACCATTCCAAACAAGGTTTTTCTTCTCAAACAATTCTTTGGTTTTAAACTGGATTCATCTCTTGACTTTGAGGCTAATATTAATAGATTCAACATATTATCCCATAACCTAACTAACTGTGATAAGAAACTTTCAAAAGATCAGCTGGTTGTGGTTTTATTAAATTCAATTGGTGATAAATATAAAGATGTTAACAATGTTATTGAATGGTAAGAAAACTCTAACTACTGATGTGATTATAAATGCCTTAAGAAATAAGGAGTTAGAGTTTAAATCTGAAAGGAAAGAATCTGTTAGTTGGGCGAATCTAATGGTTTAGTCTAAGTTTAATCTCAAGAATGTTAATTTCAATAAGAAATTATGACACAAGAAGAAGGAAAATCTGAGAGGTAAAATGAAAATAAAAGGTAAAAAATATTTTTACTATAAAAAAGGTCATTGTATCAAAGATTGTCCTAAAACACTTATTGATAAAAGAAACAAGTCTAAAATTGATGGTGATGCAATTTTAGCTTGCAACAATGAGGCCAATATTGATGAAGTTTATGTTGTTGTAAACTATCAACCTAGTAAAGAATGGATTCATGACTCAAGGTGCACCTTCCAAATGTGTCCGAACAGATAATGGTTTACTAATTTTGAAAATGTAAATGGTGGTCAAGTTTTAATGGGTAATCATATGACATGTCAAGTTAAGGAAATATGAACTATCACTTTAAGAGTAAAGGGTAATTTATCAACTATTCTTAGAAAAGACTAGGTTTGTTCATGGTCTTCAAAGAAATCTGATCTTTTTAGGTGTATTAGATGATATAAACTATGACATTATGATTAATAAGGGATACATTAAAATCTTGAGGGATTCGCGCTTGATTGTTGAAGCCCCCAAGATACATGGACTTTACATTTTACAAACTCAAAACTTATTTGACTCAACTTCAACAGCAATTTTTGTTCAAAATAATAAGTCACAAATATGGTACAAAAGATTGGGTCATATTAGTGACAAAGGTTTATAGATTTTGAAAAAATAAGGTGCTTTTGGAAGAGATAACATTGAGAAACTTTGTTTCTGTGATCATTTCATCATAGGAAACATAATAGATTACCATTTTTGTCTGGAATACATAAATTTGTGTCTATACTTGAATACTTGCATGCTAATCGTTGGGGACCAGCTTGTGTGCCTACTCATACAGATTTTAAATATTTTCTGTTGGTCATTGATATTTTTCTAAAAAAAATTGGAATTTTCTTTTAAAATCAAAGTTTGATGCTTTTGTTGCCTTTAAAGATTGGAAATTTTTTTATTGAAAACCAATATGATAAAATGATTTAAAGTGTTGAGAATTGATTATGGCCTGAAATTTTGCAATTTTGAGTTTAGTGAGTTGTGCAAACTGCATGGTATATTAAGACACAGAACTGTGACACACATTCCACAACAAAATGGCTTGGCTGAAAGAATGAATAGAACTGTTCTTGAAAAAGTTAGATGCATGCTATTAAGTTCTGGTCTTCCCAAGCTATTTTAGGGAAAAGCTACAAAAACTGCAAATTATCTTATTAATAGAAGTCCTGCTAGTGCTATACACTTTAAAAATCCTGAAGAAATGTGGAATGGAAAGCCTGTTAACTTAAGTAGAGTCAGACTAATAGTGTAGATAGAGATAAAAATTGAGGTGGAGCAGGATAATGTTGATAATCAACAAATTGATGTTTAGGCTGACACTGATAATGTTGCGACTCATAGTAATGATAGTTCTGAACAATCTGAAGCTGATTTGGAAACAAATCAACATTTAGATGACTATCTATTTGCTAGAGATAGGCAAAGAAGACAGATAAGACCACCTGTTAGGTTTCATAATGAAGTGTCTTTTCTGACTTTTCAAGGGTTCATTGAAGCTATGAACAGTAAAGATTCCAAGCATTGGCTTGAAACAATGCAAGATAAAATGAAATCTCTTAAAAAGAATAAAACATGGATTTTGACTAAAAAAACTTGAAGGAAAAAGAGTTGTTGACTGTAAATGAATTTTTAAAATGAAAAGGGGGGGAGGGGTACAAACTGAAAATGACATTAGATACAAAGTTAGACTTGTGGCTAAAGACTTTACTCAAAAAGAAGGAATAGATTTCAATGAATTATTTTCTCCAGTTGTAAAATTTACAACAATCAGAGTAATTCTGGCCTTAGCATCTCACTTTAACCGAGAATTGGATCAATTGGATGTAAAAACTGTCTTTTTAAATGGTGATCTTGATGAAACTATTTACATGGAACAACCCAAAGGTTTTGAAGTGAACAAAAATTAAGACTTAATATGCCTTCTTAAAAAGTTTTTATACAGTTTTAAAAAAAACTCCAAGACAATGATATATGAGATTTGATACTTTTGTGCTTGAACTTGGTTTTAAAAGGAGTAATTTGATATTGTCTTTATTGCAAGCAAAGTGAAGGTGATAATTCATTCTATCTTCTTCTTTATGTTGATGACATGCTCTTTGCTAGTAATGACATAAAAGAGATAGAGTCAATAAAAAACAAATTGAAATCAGAATTTGAAATGAAGAACTTAGGTCCTATTAGAAAGATTTTAGGTATTGAAATTAAAAGGAATAGAAGAGATGGCATACTAAGTCTCAGTAAAAAAAATCTTATGTTTTGAAATTATTGGAAAAATTTGTTATGTCTGATGATAAAAGTGTGAGTTTACTTTTAACAAATCATTTTAAATTTTCAAATAATCAATGTCCCAAATATGAAGATGAGTTTAAAAGAATGACATGAGTGCCATATCCTAATGTATTTGGTTCTGTTATGTATCTAATGGTTTGTTCTAGACCTGATTTGGCATACTCAATAAGTATATTGAGTATCATATGTCCAATCTAGGTGAAGCTCATTGGGAAGCTATGAAATGGCTTCTTCGATACATTAAGGTAACTTGGGACTTAGGAATACAATATAGAAAACAATCAAAGGGTATATCTTGAGTGGTTATACAAATTCTGACTATGCATGTGATACATATAACAAGAAATCCACTTCTGCCTATGTGTATACTTTATGTAATTCTTGCATAAGTTGAAAATTCCAACTACAATAGATTGTTGTATTATCTTCCTTTTGAGCAAATAGAATTCAAAATCAAAACAAGGAAGATCCTAAAGATGTTGAAGATCAACATGAGAAAGAAGCAAATTTGCAACTAGATGAAGAAGAATCTTCTGAAGTATAAACTGGTCATTCTCTTCCTAACTAATGAAGTCAAATAAAGGAAATCATGAACATTCTCAATAAGTTTGAAATGGAAGAGTTGAAATCAATGAACGCTCCAATATGCTCATTAATCAAACTAGATGATCAAGGTACTTCCATAAATATAATAAAATATCAAGGTATGATCGGATATCTCCTTTATTTAATCGCAAATAGACTCGTATTATATTTAGTGTATGATTACGTGCTATATTTCAACCCAATGCTCAAGAATCACACTTTAGCGCCATAAAATGAATTTTAGATATCTTAGTGGCCTTAAGATATTTTGTCTATGGTATTTTAAAGGCACTCAAAAGTGGGAGATTGTATTAGAATTTGTAAATAATGAAAATCAATTTGCCGATAGTCTCATTAAACCTCTAACACTTGATATATTTTCATATATTCATTGATGAATTTGAAGTATGTGATTAAATTGAATTCATACTAAATGTTCTCGAATGATTTCATGTGCATAATTGGTAGGAATTTATATAAATTTTACTCAAATGAGTATGCTTTTGTCATTTCATTATTCATGCTTTGATTATTATTTTACTATAAATGTGATAATTATTCTTTTATTTAAATTTGTATATATTTGGCATCTTATGCTTAATTGAGGGGGAATATGCTACTATCTTCTATGTTTGATTTAATATTTTGATCTTATATGACATACTTTTCTTCTCATATGTTCTACCATTTTGCTTATACTGAACGGAGAAATTGAGTAAGATATATTTGAAAATCATTAAAAATGGGAAATATTTTATTGTTCCCTATGATTGTCTTTCGATCTTAAATGATATGCCTTTTTGCTTATGCCAAAAGGGAGAGAAGTATGAAGTGAGATGATTATGCATGTTTTGATTTGAAAATATAATATGCTTGAAATATATTCTTGGAATATAATATGAAGTACGCAAAATTTATAATGTATATTTCTTTATCAATATGATATCAATTGTTTAATCTTACATTGCAAATCATCTTGTTTGTCATAGTCAAAAAGGGAAAAATTGTTGACATATGGTTGATTTTATCCTTAATGTTTTGATCAAAACAAACAAAATTAATATTATTTCTAACATTTGATTTTGAGTGATGATGATTCAATGTTAAAATCAATCAAGTATTGCCAAAATTAACACATCATAAATCGGATTCGAAATGAAGATCAAAGTGAAAGTTAAGCATTCAAGTCAAATCATTCGAGATAAGAGTTTAAAAGATCAAAATCAAGATGTTCAAATCGAGCTCATGAAGAAGATCAAGATCGAAATCAAGCATTAAAGTCAAATATCAAGAAAGATCAAGATCAAGAGTTTAAGAGCGAGACAAGAAAGGAATTTCGAAATAAGATCAAAGACTAGATTTTCGAGATCATATGTAAATGTATAACACTTTGATCTTTAGCAATGAATGACAACAACTCAAAAATCATTTTGTGAACGCATAGTTAATTTCATGTTACTTGCATAAAATATTTTTGATCGAAAGTAAGATTGATCATTCAAAGTGATACTTGAACCTAGATCATATCTCTATTAAAAAAAAACTCAAAGTTAAAGTCAACTACACGTTCGGTTGACCAGGCGGACGTCCGGTTCATAATTTTTTAACCATTCTGATTTCGACGCACAACGGCTAGTTTAGTCGTCTAGTCAGTGGCAGACGTCCGGTTGGTCAGAATTTTGGACGTTTTGACTATAATAAATACAATTTCACTTTGCATTTATTAAACAACTAGAAGAGAGTTTTTTTTTGTGAAATATATTTGTGAAAAACCTTCTTTGAGCTTACATTTTTACATTCATTTCATTTATTTTTTCATAACAAAAACTTTGATTGTTGAATCAAACTTTTTGAATTATTTCTCTCATAAAGTTTTTCATTTCTCTTTGTAATTATTTATATCAATATTAAAAGAGAAATATATTTTTGAAGAAGATTTTTGAACTTACCTTGCATAAACCTTTCTAGTTCTTCATATTGAAAATTTTGATTGATTGAATCAAACTTGTAAAAAATCATATTTATCAAATTTTCTCATTTCTCTCTTAGTACTTAATTTATTACAATTATTCATTAAAGAGAGATATATTTTAAGAGTTTTGAACCTACATTACATTTATTTATTCTTCATCTTCTTATTGAAACACTTTGATCAATTGAATCTAATTTTTTATTATTATATTCATTAAATTTTTTCATCTAATACTTGAGTTATCATTTATTACTATTCATTGAAGTGTTAACATTTCTAGTAATTAATTTGTTTGTATTATTTATCAAGAGATGTATTCCATTGTAAAATTACTTTGATAAAGTGTGGATCGTGTTGAAGTCCCTTGAAGATCAATATTGTATAAAGATTAGTACTTCTTGTTATAAGTCACCATGTGGGTCATATTGAAATCCCTGAAAACTCAATAGTAGGTTGTGTTGAGATCCCATTAAGCTCAGCATTATATAAGAATCGGTGTTCTTTGTTTATAAGTCACCGGAAGTATTGTAAATGATTGGATTGCACCATAAGTTAATTAATATAGTGAAAATGCCTTACTTGTGCCGAAGAGATTGGTAATGGAGGATATAGATCATTATTTTAGATCGAACCTCCACAATTATACCGTTTGCATCATCTCTCCCTTTTACTTATCGCTTTTATATTTGTATTTATTATTTGAATTAATCTATCAATCTTTAATTGTTTGAATTTAGATTAATTTTTCGAAAAGTTTTAAAAATCAATTCACCTCCCTCTTGGTTAGTTATTCCTGGGCTATCAAAAAAGACAGATAGCTGGTTGTTTGATATACTAATATCAACTTTGTATAGATCTTGAGTGGTTTATATGTGTAGAGAGTTGTGTTCTTGAACGAACGTTTGTATAGATCAACAGGCTTATGTTGATGTAATCTTGAGTTATTTTCTAAGTGCCTTGGAAGTGTATTCTGGACAGTCTCATTTATTTCGATTATTATAGTGATTTCTTCTTGTGGCGGAAGCTCAAAAGGGGATTAGGAACTACGGCTCTGAGCCTTTTACGTTAGGCTGAGAATCATCGTGTTCTTTACACTTTCTTTCATTTAACATTTTGAACCTAATCATAACATACTAATAGCAATATTTTCGACCTTCAAAATGAATGTGGGACCCAAGCAAACAGTGATGGCATACTTTGAGGCAATGGACTATGGCCAATTTCTTTTAATGCACCAAGTAACGTCGCTTTGCATTATTCGTCTTTTGATTCTCATATGCAATCGAATGTGTTTCTAGCATTAGGACCCATCTGAGAACAAAATCGAATGCATGTTTGAACTTCAAATAGTTTATTCATATGTGCTAGGGTCAACACTGAATCCATCCACATAGATTACTTTAATTTCTCATAAGCGATTTGACATTATACCGACTAATCCATCTTTCTCATTCGTTGTTAATTCGGTTAGGAGCAGTACAATCTATAAATTTCTTTAAAAAATCTTCGATAATAATTTGTCAACTTATAAAGCAAGCATACATCCAAAAATAGCATACATCATTTACATGCATTGGCAGTTGCCAACCATAATCGTTTTTTGATTCAATGTGCTTCATCATCATAGAAGATGTAGCATGAGCATTTGTAAACCAAAAAACATAACCTTGGATTCTAGTAACACATATCTAGTTACTACTATAGTCTTTGCTTCATTCTTTTCTTTGATTCGAACTTGCAAGTATTCGGACCTCAGATCAATCTTTGTATAATACTTTTCCCCACTCAAATAATCGATGTAATCCATCCCAAGTGTAATATGATAACTGCTCTTTACTGTGATTTTGTTGAAGGCTCGATAATCACGACACATACAGAGAGAATCGTCATCTTTTTTCTAAAATAACAGTAGAGCTCCATATGGCAATTTTGAAGGCATGGTAATCCCATTGTCCAACATTTCTGCCAATTTTTTTCCTGAGCTTAAGGTGTGAAGCGCAATAGGGAAGCTTTAACAAGAGTATTAGCTCCAATAATAAGCTCAATTTTTATAAGTGATTACACTCCTTAGTAACAATATCTTTGAAAATTCATCCATAATAATATCTTCAAACTCGTGCAGAAACTTCTAATAGGTTTTAGGATATGAATAGTTGACTCCTCAATCTCTTCTAATTAAAGAGAGAACAAAAATGAAGTTTCATTTCAATTGAAGTCCCTACTGAATTACATGGTTTAGACGTTTTTCTAACCTAATTTCTCGACTAGTGTGGGGATAATACATGGCTTACTTCCATCATTAACAAAAAATCAGAATACTACAACGCTGCTGTCTTAGTATCTCAAATGAACTACAATTCCAGAATATATTTGAAGTCGTCCATCTGAACTGTCGACAAATTATTCATTACTTCAAAAGTACCAACCTTAATGAGCACATATTTGGCTAATCCAACAATTGATTGAGCAACTGAGTTGATTGCGTTGACTTTCCTACTACTTTCCTCTAGCACATTCCTCATCCACTCTACTTGAGTACTTACAAGATACTTATGAGTTGTCCTAGTAACTATCATAGCCCTAATTGGCTTTTCATTGATCTTCATGTTGATGTACATCAATTGTTTAGCTCAATAAACATGGGATTTTAGCTCTTCCACTTTTACCTTCTATGAGGACACATTGTCCTTTTCAGTGATGCAAAATTATGCTACACCAATGCAAGAAATCACCAAAAACAACGTCGTTCTCCTTATAGTTAGCCTCGTAATAATTACTAACCCGGGACACATTTTTCTTTGAACTAGACACTCCACTTGATAGTAGGCTCAACGTATATTACAAACTGTCTCTAAGGGTAATCCTTCACTTGATGAGGCCCGTTGCATAAAAAGAATGCATCCTTTTTAGGAGGTGTACATGGTTTGCTCCTAGGTGTATTTCTTTTGTTCCAGTTATTTGATGTCTGCCTTGACAGTTATCTTGAGAGTTATCTTGATGACTTTTCTTATGGTGGGAGTAGCAATCGCTCCTATTTGAGCTCGAACTAGGCTTGAAGGACATATTTCCTTCTTCTTTGAATTGGTTATTTCCTTATACTTTCTGAGTTCGGATTAGTAGTCAACCCAGCATTCGATGGCTTCCGTTGCATGCTTAAATTAACCATCTTATGTCTTTGGAGTTCTATTCTTTCCCATGGTTTCAATCATTCCAAAAAATTGAAATGCTTATCCTTTTTCACATGTCTCGAATATAAAGCATATGCCCTGAAAAGGTTTTCATGTTGTCTCGGTGGAGGCTATATGATTCAGTTCTCGAAGTATCTGTCGAGCCTAATATTCCACATTTCCAAAAAAAATTCACACAATTGCCTCCTCGAGCAAATCCCAAGTTTATAAATAGGCTTTGTTGGCCTAAATTTCTGTATATTTTATCCACCACCATACTTTTGCATATTCACTTAGACACATGGTAGTTGTCAACACATTTCCTGCCTCGTACTTAATAGTAGCAATAAAAAGTAGTATTCCATATCAAAGATGACATTTTTTTTTTTACTTCATTTACATAGCACGTCCCTTCAAAGTTTTGTGGCTCTAGAATTCTAAGCCTAGATGTGTACTCTTGTACAGGGGCTTGCCCATTGTCCACTGTACATAGAGGTATTCGCAACTGAAGTCTCAATATTTCCATTTCTCCCCATTGATTGGGATGATTGCAACATCATCAGTGATTCAAGTCATTTGGCTTTTATACAGTTGGATATATAATTCATAGATCTTTGCTTTGGCCATCTCAATAGTTTCCTCACGGGTCTCGACTATGTATAGCATACCCTAGCAGTTTTCTCGTCAAGTGCAATTATGTGCTACTTAGTATTCTTTTTGTCATCAACTACTTCACTCTTGTGTAATGCATCCATCGATTTCTTATCAGGGTATGAGCTGCAACTCTGATATCAACTACCATGGGGTGCATTTCGTTCTAGTGCAAAGATGCATCACCGTGTGGTAATAGTCTACTTCGCTAGGCCACCTTCTGCCTATTCTCTATCAATTCGGGGTAAAAGATAATTTAAAGAAATATTTACAACAAAAGAATTGAACGCATTAAAAATAGCTTGGTCATTGATTAATAAAAACAATAAATTTTAATTGTTGGTGTAGGAGTGAACACAAGAAAGCTAGACAAGACTTTGAGTATCAACTACCCATATAATAACTTAAAAAAGAAAAACTTAAGTGACATAAGAAGACGTTTAAAAGTTGTTGAACCATAATAAATATTTACAACTAATAAGGTTCTTTTACAACTAAATAGAAATTACAACCTAGTAAACTAGTATTTTAATAGGGATGAAAGTTGGGCAAACTGCAGCTTTGAGGTTTAAAGGTGCTAATTGTAGCCACGGTCCTTGAATGCCATTATATATGTTCTATCAACTCTTGAATGCCCTCGAATTTTATGTGAGCTAAATAACAACATCGCACTATAGAAGAAATTTTTTTTAATCCAAAATGAACATTTAGTACATTTAAAAAGATTTGAAAATCAAATCATACTTATTTCGAACAGTGGATTTGACCAGGTGCGTAGCCTACGCAACTTGCCAACTCAAATTTTTGTTGGTACCTAAACATTATGCGCAGTTTATCAATTTATTTGTTGTTATTAGCACTTGAGAGGATCATCTTAAGAGGTCTAACCTTATAAGGAGTCATAGTCAATTTTTTTTTCTTTTTTTTATTGGTTACTTTTATACTTAATCAATGTGAGATTTTACCCTTAGCATGTCTTGCAAGATGATTGTTCCTCTGAACACATTAATCTTGAGATTCAAAAAGCTCATTTTAGCTTAAGAGATATGAAATCATCTTAAAATATCAATATTGTTAAGAATAGTCACCAAAAACCTTGTATATTGGTTATTTATTTCATTTGCAACTGATCAATTGATATGACATTTAACCCTTAACTACCATGCAATAAAATATTATTATACGTAAACTTAAAAAAAAAAAAAATCTTCTTTTTTTAATAACACATTCTTCAAAAGTTTATTATTCCAAAATACATTTTTCTTAAAATTTCATTGAAATGGAGCCCAAACAAGAATTAAGACTTGCACGTTTCATCTTAACATATCAATTTTGTTAAAAGAAGTAACTCAAACATCTATATGTTGTGATTTTACCCTTAAACAATTGTACGTAAATATACAAGGCAAATTTCAAATTCTTGCGCATTAATATCTAGCTTAAACTAAAAAAAGTAAAAATTACTTCTAGATTACCTTTTCTCTATTTGATTAACTTTTTTTTTTTTCTTATTTTAAGTAAGAAAGTTACTTTCTGAAATTAATCCTTACCAAATTATCAAAATAAGTAACTTATTTTAAAACATTCACTTTTAAACATGTTTTAACTTAAACTTACTTGTTTACTTAAGACAACTTGTTTCAGCTTATAGCCAAACACATTGTAGCTGTCTTGGTCTGTTGTTCAATCAATATTGACAAAACACAAAGAAATCCCAACACAGCTATAGACAGCAAAACAGGTTGGCATTAGTACTAGTTTTATTCATGAAAGCAATTATTCCGAATGGAAGAAACAAGGAACTATCCTACCTAGAATTTTTATATAGGTTAAAAGGCTACTCATTTTCACAAGGTTGAAAACTGTTGTGCAAATGGCTATCCTCCATAATGAAATCAAGCTTTATGGAAAGTTTTCATGTACACTGCTTGTAAAAGCTTTTTGTACATAATAATGGTCAAATCTAACTGTCGTGACCATACTTTCACACTTCGATATGCCCTTCATGGAAAAAATGTTTGAAAAAAAACTTTGGTGGTGTTGGAATGATAACATTGATTTATTTATTTGAGTTATTCTTTGTCATGTTGAGATTTGTAAGATGCGTATCCTTTCTAGGTACATGTATTGAGTAAATTCATGTGCTTTCTCTTTGAACATGAATCATTTTAGGGGAGGTGTATTTATAATAAATATTGATACATTGTTTTAGAATCTATCAAAGGTTATATACCATTGCACATTAATAAATACAAGTCAATCAAAGAAATGAAGTAAATTGTTAGCTCGGGTCCTTGCTTCTCTCTCCAAATATTTATTGAATCTTAGAGTTCCCAACATGTTCTTCTGGTAATTTTTTTTTTTAATTGAAAACCCTAGTTTCTTTGAAACCACACATGACAAAATTCTTGTTTTGAGAGAAAAATCGAGATGAGTTAGCCCAAGGCATTTTGCTTTTATCTTTATTGTATTCTTATCACTTTTATTCAAGATTCTAAAATACGTAATGCGTGGCAATATGTTTCAATCGAGCATAAATCATTACAAGCATATGCATAATTATTCTTTGAGTTTTATACATATTCTTCATGTTTTCAACGAAAACATATTGCTCAAAATCATACTACAATTATTTGGTAATCAATACCTACGATTACAATAGACACGAACACCGACTTAAAAACTCTAAATCTTGTCTATCTCATTGGATTCTATTTCAATTTTCTCTTTCTCATCTAATTCATCTTCCGTGTCATTCGATACAAAATCATCTTTATCGAAATCCTTTATTTTAACTTGAGAATTTCTATTGTCTTTTGTAGATGGTAAGATATCATTGTCAACCTCCTCTTCATTATTTCAACCATCAACCATGAAAATTTATGTATTACTAGCTTCACTTACTAGTAAAATTAGAGGAAGACAGAAGAAGAAGGAGGTTCGGGCTCGACATACATAGTTTGCAACTTTACAAAATATTTATTTGATTTTTTTGAACGTCAAAACTTACAGATTATTGTATATAATTCATGGACTTAGATAATTTGGATGTTTGTTGGGTTCAATATTCTTTTTTTTTAAGTAATAAAAATAGGTTGGAATTTGCCAAGTAAATTTTGACTCAATTTTAATACAAATGCGTATGCATTTTGACGTTTAAACTTGCATATATGGTCAACGAAATGAGTTGATTGGAGTATCATGTGCATACCCCATATGCGGAGCGTTTCGAAAAATGCATCGAACATATGCTGACATATGTGAAGCATATGCATGCATTTTAGAACATTTCTTTTATTCAACCTTTTAAGCCTGTCTCATATTTTCTTAAACTTCAAATTGAAAAGATTGTTTAAATTCTACTTTCATTTTATTTTTTGGAGGTCTGTGAACCCCTTTCTTACCTAGTTGTATTTTATATATTTTTCCGCTTGCTATAGATTCTTCACAATCTTGTAATCATTTCGAACCTAACAAGAAGAGAGAACAATAAACATAAAAGAGATGTGTTAAGCAAAAGTCAGACAAAAAATGGCATCTTCTTTAAAAAAAAAAAAAGAATATTTATTAGTTTATTAGTAAATTTACTCAGAAAATACTTTTTACAATAAGTCAAAATTATTCCATCTTGCCATCTAGAATTTTATAATCAGAATAACTTTAAAAAATATTATAAATAATAATTAGTAAATAGAATTTGATGGGGTGCACTAATTATTGCATTCCATTCTCCTTTAACATAACCTTTTCTTTTCAGCCGTTTATGTTTACTCAAGATTTCTTTATTATTGAAGATTAAGCCGGAGTTTGGTGTCTATTAAAATCATTTTTTTAGTAATTTTTTAATAAGAGTTGATGAAATATGCGATTAAAAAGTTATGGATCTCATCAAATGTGTCGTTAAAGTTTATTGTTGATTTTGACTTAAGATTATATCAAGTTGTAATCTACACAAAACATGGGCTAAATTATGGTATTATATATACTAAAGCCCCCGTTTGAGCCTTATTTTTGGAGATAGATTTTATAAAAAAGTGATTAAAAAGTCATTAAAAATTTTGGGTTACGTTCAAAATTGTTTTATTGAGAGAATATATTTTTAAAATTGAGTTTGAAAAAAAAAAATTACTTTAAAGAATAGGGCTCTGGAAAAATATGTTTAGATCTAACTACCAAAAAATTGCAATTAATTAATGATTATTGGAAATTGGTAAGCATGTTCATTTTTAGATACTAAAATCAGCAAAAAAATAAATATATAATAATAAGAAAAGTAAATAGAGATTGGAAAATCCCTTGCAAAATTCTGCTGCGAAATGTTGTAATGCGATGGATTTTTTTCCTTGAATTCCGTTAATAATTCTTTTTAATATCAAAAATTCTATTTATTACATATTTTCTTTTTGAAACGTCGTCACTAAGTTATTCTAAAGTATGTATTTGTATTTATTTGAATAATTGGTTCTTTCACAATTGTATTTAAGAAAAAAAATATGTTTTTCCTACCTAAATTATATCGATTTAACTTATTTTGATCAAGTAGAGTGTCTTGCTAGCAAGTTTTGTTTTGATATTTTTTAAAAATACTTTTGAAAAAAAAAATGAAAAAGTCCAAACAGTTGTTTTAGTACATTTACTAAACCTATTAATTAGTTATGAGTAAACAATTAAATTTGGGAAAAACCATTTGCACCATGGTGTACATCCCCCTCACAATAGTGGGGGGCCCCCCTATTGTGAGAGGGCTGTCAAACTTGGTGTTTCGGCCCCCCCCCCACCCACTATTGTGAGAGGGCTGTCAAACTTGGTGTACATTTTTAATGTACACCAAGCAAACACTCACAATAGTGGGAGGGCTGTCATACTTGGGGTACATTGTTTAATGTACACCAAGCAAAACCCATTAAATTTAGCCTAAATTTGGACTCTTCCAAGAAATCTTAGCCCTACATGCCCATGTTCTTCCCTTATCTAACGCTAATGTGGAGCCTTCCCACACATGGCAGGCCCCCCCCCCCCCCCACCCCTTCCCGCATCAAGGTGAACATGATATCGTTCGATTTGATTTTGTTGAGAGTCAGGTCAAATTGAGTAGCACTGAAAATTCTACACTTGAAACCAAATGGCTCCATTTATCCATCCGCCTCTCTTCTTGAGGTGAGTATGATCCGATTCAGTATGATTTTATTGAAAATTAAATAAAACGGAGTAATATTGAAAAATCTATACCCGAACCAAGAGGAGCCTTAGGGTGAAGCATCTCAATCCCACCCACCATCCAACCCTTCACCTTGGGGCGAGCATAGATTGATTAGGTCCAATTCTAACATGATTCAGATCGAAACCGAATACCAATGAGTACTCGTAAAATCAAATGGTTATGCCACCATAGGTGGAGCCTTTCTAGTTTCCCATTCACATGGCTGGCATCCCTCACCCGCACCTCAGGATTCAACGAACCTGATTCTACTCCCACATCCCCCCAAAACGCATCTTGACCTTCCCCCCATTTGATTCCACAAAAAAGGTCATCCATATGGGCGGCTGAGCTTGTCTCCCTCCTGTCCCCTGAATAGAGGAGCAGTTGCCTCAAAGGTGCTGCCACTCCTGCCGACAGCTTTACTTGCCTTTGTCTGAAATTTATGCAGTTGATACCAATAACGTGCCTAAATATAAATCTTTCCCCCTTTGTAAGTATCACAGATCTATATAACAACACCTTTTAGTTTTCTTCACAGAAAAGTATTTTACCTTGATAGTATCAGCTGAAAACTTGAAAACAAAGGCTTTAGCTTATTTCAAGAAATTCATCGGATACTTCTTCAAACTTGTTCACAAACTTGGCTTTGAAAGTTGAGGGCTTTTTGGGGTACAGAATTATTTCATAAATTAAGAGTTCATTTGGGAAATTACCAAAAGTGATTATGGCTCATGAAAATGATCTAAATCTTAAGGCAACTGAGCTCAGATTGGGATTGCCAGGCACAGATGAATCTGAGGACATAGTTTCTACCGCTAAAACTAACAAGAGAGCCTCGCCTGAGTCTGTTAATGACAGTGGATTAAATTCTGCAGCAAAATCTTCTGATATTGATTCCTCATCTGCATCCAAGTAAGTCGTGCATCAAATTTGTTCGATTGTGCAGAGCTTAATCTATATACTCAAGTTTATGTGAGGTTTTTGTCAGCATGCAACTGACCTGCTGGGTTGGTCTTTGATTTTTCAGGGCTCAAATAGTTGGATGGCCACCGGTGAGGTCCTATCGGAAAAACAATCTCCAGCCCAAGAAGGCAGACTCTGAAACTGGGATGTATGTGAAAGTAAGCATGGATGGAGCACCTTACCTTAGAAAGGTTGATCTCAAAGTTTATAATCGATATTCAGATCTCCTCAAGGCTCTAGAAAGCATGTTCAAACTCAGCATAGGTAAGAATTCATTCTTAATTTCTTCCATTATTATCTGCACAAGAACTACAATTATAAGGGCACATTTGGTACAACATATTGTATAGTATTGGAATGTCCAGTATCGTTCAGTCGAACTTACCAAATATTCCTCAAATAGGATATCCATGGGTTGTGGTTTTGTTCTAATGGAAGTATGGTATATAATTTTATTCATCAGGCGAGTACTCAGAGAGGGAAGGCTATAAAGGATCAGAATATGCACCTGCTTATGAAGATAAAGATGGTGACTTAATGCTTGTTGGAGATGTTCCATGGGAGTAAGTTCCTTCTCTCTATCCGTGCATGCGTTTTTTGCGTAAACGCACATACAAATAATATTTGGACATATTTAATACACAATACTCGATATAACTAATACTAATCTTGTTTATGTATGTTATTGTGCAGTATGTTCATGTCATCCTGCAAGAGACTCAGAATCATGAAAGGATCAGAAGCCAAAGGCCTAGGTTGTGTCTTGTGATCCCCAAAAGTTTCAGATCGAATCCCTCTTACAACAAAAGAATCTTATTACAGCTTGAGTTGTGGAAGAATCTTGATTGCGAAATCCTCAATTTTAACAAACAATTTCCTTCAAACCTCGCATGGGAGGTTCAACAGGAAGACATAAAAGTTTGCAGTTTTCTTAGCATAATTTACAGCAGCAAAACCATGGTGGTTTTTCGATCCTGTGATTTTAATGTTTTGTTTGTATTAAATATATTAATACAATTCATACAAAGATAAATTTTCTGACAGAGAAATTGTATAAAGAACTTCATATACAATATAAAGAAAAAATATGTTTATGTTTGTGTGTAACAATAGATTGTTTTATGTAAGAAAATATATAACTTTATTTATGTAATTTTACTTAACGCTATTTAAATAAATAAGAAAAATACTTAAAATTTGTGCACCTAATAAAATTCATAGTGGTAATTTAATTATTGATGTAGCTCGAATCTACAAACATGATAATAACGAGATAAAACGGATTGCCTTTAAGAAAACAAACGTCTTTTCTTATTTCATGAACAACCAAAAACTCTACAAGATATTTTAGAGTCTTAAATATGAAAAGAATAGATAACCTACTGGACCAACAGTCCCTTAATAAGCTGGACTATAAAGCAAAATAAATAAATACTGAAAATAATGAAATAAGAAACATTAAGTGCCGTTCTGACTTAGCAAACGAATTCAAACGTCCAAAATTCATCATACATCAAGGCAAAGCGGTGAGTTCAATGGGAATCGTTGGGAGCTTTCCGAAATGGGGTCATGGGTCCAAAACGAATACTGTATGCAAAAATTACGTCATTTTCTTCGAACGCCGATCATCCAAACATATATATATATATATATAAGTTTCTATTAAATTAAAGAGTATTTGGAGCATCATTTAAATTCAGCATTTGTAGATAATTGGGTTGGTGGAATGCGTGGTTCTTAACCTGTTTAATAGTGGTATACACACATTTTTCGACGATGTTCGAAAAAACTTTGTAATCTGTTTTTCATTATTGTAAAAATTACCAAAGGGAAGAGCTAGCGTGAGTAGCATAAACATTGATGGTGAAAATGTTATATTTATTTTTATTAATTTTCCAAAATTAATTAAGTAAATAAGTACATTACATAAAATAATAACACAAACAATTTGACGTAGTTTAGTGACTGGTACATTCATGAGCCACGCCTAGTAATTGAACAATACACTAAGTTATAATAGATTATGGATACAATAGGACTTTAACCCATGTTTGGCTTAGATAAAAAGTTGATAAAAATCTAAGTCAAAATCAAAGATTAATTTTAACCACATATTTATGGAACTCACAACTTTTATCAGCTGTTAGGGAAGCTTGCTCCAAAACCTTCGAAATGATGATTTTCAGGCTCAATTTTACGTTATATTTTCTATCAAACAACCAATCCAAACTACTCCAACTCAAAACCAATATATTCATCTTAGTTGTTTCTCAATCTCATTCACAAAGAACAAGATATCAGTGTTGATTTGTAGCCACAAAGACAAAAAGAAAACTAATGGAAGATGGCACAAGAAGAGATCAAAATCAAATTAGCTAGACGGTTTTTGGAAGCACAAAGCAGCCGGTTTTTTTCTCCCTAATTGAGCAACCACATTTTCTTTTATTCCACGCAAATCACACTAAAAAAAGGGCCAGAGTAAGTAGCCCATATATAGGAATATGTTAGATTCCAGTTGAACCAAGAAATGGATAAATGGGTTAGAATCAAGAGTCGTCCAATAGATTAATATATGAGCGTGGGCAATATTAATTTCTTAAACTACTTCCAACGATCCACTCTGTTTTCTGGTCAAAACTTTGGACGTGGTTGTTGGTAAACAATTCACCATTGGCTAAGGATTATGAAAATATATTCCGATGTTTTACATCATCGCCCGAAATTTATTGGATATCAAAACCCAACAAATCTCCACTTTGATACCTAATTTATCTGCAATCAATCAAAATACAAAGTTAATACTTACATAATCAAGATAACTAATAAAATTGGGATCACGGACCTTACATCGTGTTTGGGACCCGAAATACATACCAAACTTACTTCATATACTCACCAGGGCTAAAATCAAAATCACCAAAATAGAAGCAAATAACCACAATAATCAATCAAAAATAAATAAACATGCGGTAAAGATATAACATAAAATAATATAGATCTTTTGAAAATATGTTCATATAGAACAACAGACTAACATATGGTTAATCAACAAAAGGTAAACACATATGCAATGAATGCATAAATGACCATACGAAAAGATCTCACCACACTTATCATATCTCATTCTGTATTGCTCGCACCTCAAGAATACATCTCCTCTCATCGTCCACAATGCTCACTAGACTAATCACTCAATACATGTCTAATTGGTAAACCATAATAGATCCTAAGTCCACGAGATAATCCTCTATCACCACCTCACTTTTCTCAATTGAAGCATCTCTCTTACATTTCACCCAATCAGGGTCTTAACAAAAAGAAGATTCCAACAACGATGATTCGTATGCACCCACAAAGGAATAGTACAATAGAGAAGGCAATTGGAAACTCTCAAAAGAATCCAAAGACAACCACACATTCATGTTTTCACTCAATACATGCAAACACATCACACTAATTAATCAGACTACTCTCAAATTTATGGAAATGTACATATCAAACATATTCAAAATGTCATATAACTATGCAACATAATTAAACAATCATACACATACAAAAAAGATACATGCAGATGCAAATGCAGTAACTAGGTTTCCTATCAATAAACCTCACTAGGGTCATCACTCAACCCAAAAGCAACATTCGTCCCACCTCCCATCTTACCCTACTGTTTATCTTTCTTCTTGAGATAGTCTCTCACAAAGTGTCCAAACTTACCACAACTGTAATATCGCTTACCACCGAACTTGTCCCAACCCCTGCTCTTCTTTTTACTACCATCATTACTCGAGTCACTACTAACTTGAGCCTTACCTAGACTCACTTCTCATCATATGTTCGTCACCACTCCTCTTATCATCACTTTCAGTCTTAATCTCGATCTCTTTATTTTAAAGAGAATCAATGACAATCAAGTTTTTCAACTTTTCTCAAAACAATATCAGATATGTGTAAAATAATTGAAGTATAAATAAGTTCATCATATTCTTCTTTTTGTGATTTTGTTAAATTAGCGAAAAAATTGTCACTTGTGATTTTTGAAACGTTTTGTTGAACAAAAATTTCCTTCACCTTTTGTTACCAAATTTAACAATTCACTTTTCCATTGAAAATTCCAACTTTGAAATGTAAAGATATTTTGAAAAATAGAACAATCAAAGTTCACAAATAGTTAAACAAAACAACCAAAGTGTATAATAGGTCATACAAAATAATCCTAAAGCCGCAATATACTCAGTTCTAGACTCCTAGGGTTTCGAGAGATTCGAGATCTCAGTATCAAGAGAATGGTCAAACATGTCAAGTCTAGTTGTTCTAAGAGAATAATCAATGAAATATGAAGGTATGTCAACAAAAATATTTAGTTTCTCACATAATGCAATCTCATATAATGACTTAATGACAGTTAAACACAAAAGCAAATATTAACTTCCAATTAAATTCAATACTTCAAATATGATAAATAATTCATAAATTCTAGCACAAGTAGTGTACCACTTTGCTTGTGGACTTCACAGGCCGCCGCACTACTCTACGCACCTAATCATCGGGATCGTCTCAACCTGTACATCATGCTAGTGATATCCATTTTACCAACCGATCACTGGATTGGCCGAAAATCGCACAAACGAATTCGATTTTCAACAATTTTTAGACAGTTTTTTCGATCTATTTTCTGCTCCGATTTCGCTTGTTTTTCTAGTCGTCTTTTTAGCTAAATCCACCACCCTGAAGCTCTGATACCAATTGTCGTAGAAGCTCACTCCAAAGATCTTTGAAACAGTAATTTTCAAGCTCGGTTTCACATTGCCTTTTTTTATCAAAAATACTAATCCAAATGGCTCCGACCCACAACCAATATATTCACCTCGATTGCTTCTCAATCTCACCAACAAATGATAAGATATCGGTGTTAATTTATAACCATAAGGCAGAAGAATACTAATGGAAGATGGTGATAAGGGCACTTTTACACGTTTATTTCGGTTCATAAACATGAATAATTGAAGTTTAATGTGTTGAATATAGCTTAATTCGATGTAATTTGTACTTGTATGATCACATTGATGGATAGAATGAAAAGTATGTGAAAACAAGCGAAAATAGACCAAAATGGAAGAAAATGAAAGTTTGAGGACCCAATTGTAAATACTGAAAAATTATGTCGATCCCACGATGAAGATTTGAGAGTGTTGGACATCAATTGGATGAGAAAAGAAGGCAAAAGGATGAAATAGAGTCGAAATACTATCACAAATCAACTTCCATCCAAAAAAGTTATACTTTGAATTTTCAGTCTTAGTTTGAGATCCATTTTTGACATAGAAGACATTCGAATTTGAAGATTGATATTCTAGAAGATTTGTAGCCCTTGAAGTAAGCTTTCCAATGCATTTTAAATCACCTCAATCAGATATCTTGAGAGAAAGATATGATCAAAATAGTG
>CAIGRB010112291.1:50634-66840 GCA_903798255.1 Fraxinus quadrangulata
AAATGAGTCTTTATACCAAAATTTGAAAAGCAGAATACTTAATTTTATTTATCTTGAAACTTTAAGAGCCTAAGGGTTAATAATTCAAAATTTTAGGAGTCAAAATTAATAAAAACAAAACTTTTAGGGTTAATTGTTAATAAATGAAAAGTTTAGGAGTCAAAAATCAATTATGCGGAACTTTAGGAGCCAAACTAAACCAATTATGAACATTCTTGGGCTAAATTATAAAATTTAGAACTTAAATGACCCAAATTAATTAATTTTAGAACTTCAGAGGCTGAATTATTAAAATTCATAACCTTAAAACCCAATTAGGATTAACTTTAAACTTTAGGGACTGAAACTTAAAATTTAACCCTAATTTTAAATTGCAAACAGGGGCCTAAAATTATCTAATTTGCAGCCCAAGCCCCATCCCCTTAAACTTCCATAACTGAAAACCCTAAATAAAACACCCATCCATCTTCCTCCTTGGTGGCACCGAGGCCCCATGTGACCGGGGCCTCTGCACGACGGCCTCCCAGCCACCGAACAACTTGAAAACGTTGTTGTAACAACAGCATTTTCACGCTACTGTTGCAGTGGCTTCGTAGCGCTGCTGTCGGTACGAACGCTGGCGGCAGCCGCTGCTGGTCCGAATTTAGAAAAAAAGAATTTAATAAACTAAAATTAGATTTCAATAGATCTGAAAATCCACAATTTTAAAATTCAAATTTTGGAAGAAAGTCCTTAATTTAAACCAAAATTCATATAATAACATGCTAAATACATGTAATAACATACCAAATTGAAGATCCATAACATAATATGGTAGAATTTCATAGTATAGCATGAATATCAAATAACCCATAAAAAAATTTAGAATTTAAACTTTAATTTCTCAAGAATTTCAACTATGGAGTGGCTCTGATACCACTTGATAGAATGAAAACAGAAAAGGATTATCGATCAAAAAAATATTAATCAAATCATAATTCTCAAATATAACCATCCATGTTGAAATCAATGACAATGAAAATAGCGGAAGTATAAACATATCTATATCCCATAGTAATCTGATTCTTTGCCTAGATGGATTAGGATCTTCCAATTGATTGGTGATCTTCACTTTAAATTTGCTCTCTATCGATGGGGATGTAGAGAAGTTCAATAATACCAACAAATAGGGACCACAATCATATATAATAATAGTAGTAATTGAATAGTCACTATCTTTCAATTGCTTCAAATTGACCCCTCATCAATTTAAAACAACACTCCGGTTTCTACACTATAATTCCATGAAATCTAATACCTATTAGTCACAATACTCCGGTCTTTAACGGATCACTTTAATTGACTAATATTTTTTAAATAATAGCACAACACATTTTAATATACAACGTGTGGCCCCATATATGTTGAAAATATCCAACATATGAAGTATGATATCCCGTTGTTGGATAGAAACACGAGATTCACCTTTTAGCAAGTGAGGATACGAGCGGTTCTGGTGTAGATGGATTTGGAGGAAGCCTTGCTTAGTTTTGATACGATGTCTGCTACCTGGACACATGATAAAAAGCAGTGTAGAGATCGGAAAGTCCAATCTCAAATTTATCTACATTTTTCAAATTAAATTCTTCAAGATGTTCTAAAAGAGAGAAGTGTCACTGTATTGTGGTTGAAGTTAGAGCAACTTTGTATGACAAAGAGTTTGATTAGCAAGTTACACTTGAAATAACGCTTGTATTTTCACCGGATATCTGAAGGTACGTCATATAATGATTACTTAACTATGTTCAAAGAAATCATGGCTGATTCGACGACATTAGAAAGTATGATAAGGAGGACTTGGCGTTTATATTGTTGTGTTCTCTACCACCATCACATGTGACTTTTAGAGATACTATTCTTTATAGTTTAGATACTCTCATCGTAGAAGATGTTTATGACGATTTACTATCTAAGGAGAAGATGAGGCATCTTGTTGGAGAATTTAGGAATCATGCTAAAGGCTTAGTTGTAGGTGGAAGAAATCAAGATAAGAATCATAGCAAACATATGAATCTAAACATGTTGAGAAGGCATGTCACTATTGTAAAAAGAAGGGTAATATTACAGAGGATTGCTATGCCTTGAAGAACCCAAATAAAGCTACTGATGTCACTGAGAAAGTGAAGTAATATGTTAATACAGCAGAGGCTGATACTGTGGAAGATGGGCAAAGTGAATGAGAGTTTCTTGTTATTTCTGACATGGATATCAAACCATGTGAGAAATGGGTTCTTGACTCGACTTGCACTTTTCAAATGTGTCCCAATAGGGACTGGTTTTCAACTTATGAATAAGTTTTGAGAGGTGAGTTATTATGAAAACTAATGTGCCTTGCAAAATTGTCGAAGTTGGTACATTCAGAATCAGAATGTTCGATGGGCCTACCAGAACATTTACAGATATAAGGCATGTTCCAGAACTGAAGCGGAATCTCATATATTTGAGTGCACTTGACTCAAAGGGTTATAGATATACTAGTGAAGCTGGAGTTTTGAATGTGAGTCGAAGTGTTCTTGTTGTCATGAAGGGATATAAAAATTCTACAAAATTGTATATTTTTGCATGGTTCCACAATAATTGGGGATGCAACAGTTTCTACTTCTTCTTTGACAAATGATGAAATTACAAAAATTTGGCATATACGGCTTAGGTATATGAGTGGAAATGACATGGCAGATCTGAGTAGAAGGGGATTTCTTGATGGGCTGAAGACTGTCAAACTAAATTTTTGTGAGCATTGTGTTTTTGGAAAACAGAAAAAAATCAGATTTATGAAAGGAAGACACAACACAAATGGAATACTTGAATATATCTATTCAGATCTTTGGGGACCGGCTAGGGTACCATCAACAGTTACTTATTGATAGTGATTGATGATTTTTCCAGAAAAGTTTAGGTATTCTTCTTGAAGCAGAAGAGTGATGTGTTTGGGACCTTCAAGGAGTGGAAAACATTGGTAGAAAAGCATTTTGCAAAGCAGGTGAAACGTTTACGCACAAATAATGGGTTGGACTTTTGTTCAGATGAATTCAATAGCTTTATATGGCTAAAAGCATCTTGAGACACTTGACAGTGCATGGAACTCCTCAATAGAATGGTGTGGCAGAACGAATGAATAGAATTTTAATGGAAAAGGTTCGTTGTATGCTTTCAAATTCTAGGTTGCCTAAATTTTTTTATGCTGAAACTGCTACTAGAGCTTGTTTCTGATTAATTGCTCACCATCAGTTGCTATTGATAACAAAGACACCAGAAGAGGTTTGGTCTGGTAAACTTTCTTGTTATTTTGATTTGGAGATTTTTTGGTATCCTGCTTATGCTCATGTTGATAATGGGAAATTAGAGTTTAAGTCTAGAAAGTGCATCTTTTTGGGTATAAATCAGGTGTGAAGGGTATAAATTGCGGTGTTCTTAGACAAGAAATGTGGTTGTTAATAGGGATGTAGTGGTTGATGAACTTGCTATGGTTCATGGTTCACTTTTTGGGGATTCTAATAAAACTGAGAAATAGAATCATTCAACTCAGGTTGAGTTGGAAATTGGTTTAAAGGAACAATCTACTACAAATCAGTCTAATTCGGGGTTAACAGACAGTAATATCTTACCAATTTTGCCTTCACCACCAGCACCACAGTATTCAATAGCTAAGGATAGACGTCACAAACAGAATAGACCTCTATAAAAGTATGGATAAGTATATTTGGTAGCTTATCCATTAAGTATGGCTGAAGACATTGATTCCATTAAAGACCCTACTACATATTCAGAGGAAGTGAGTTGCAGTGATTCAAGCAAATGGATGATTACTATGCACGAAGAGATAGAGTCATTAAGAAAAAATAACACTTGAGATTTGGTGAAATTACCTAAAGGTAAAAAGGTTGTTTGCTGCAAATGAGTGTTCAAAAGAATGAAAGGCACGTTAGGGATTGAAAATGCTAGATACAATGCTAGATTGGTGGCAAAGGGCTACCGTTAGATTTCAGGTGTTGACTTTATAGATGTGTTCTCACCAGTTGTGAAGCATAGTTCCATCCAGACTTTACTTTGAGTGGTGGCTAAGAATGACTTGGAGATTGAGCAGATAGATGTCAGACATCATCTTACATGGAGAACTTGAGGAGAGCATCTACATCCAAGAACCAGAGGAGTTCACAGTCTATGGGAAATAAGACTGTGTATGCTTGTTGAAGAAATCTTTGTATGGACTAAAAGAGTCACTGAGCAATGGTATAAGAAGTTTGATTCATTCATGATTACTAATGATTTCTTCATATGTAATTATGATAGTTGTGTTGTACTTCAGAAATGAAGATAGTGGATCGACTATATATTTGTTATCATATGTTGATAATATACTCATAGCAGCCAAAGATAAATCAGAGGTCAGAAGAGTGAAGTTTCAACTCATCAAGGAGTTTGATATGAAGGATTTTGGTGCAGTACAGAAGATTCATGGTATGGAAATCTTGAGGGATAGAAGACTGGCAGATTATATTTGAGTCAGAATGTGTATATTGAGAAGGTGCTTGAAAGATTCAATATGGTGAATGCGAAGGTTGTCAATACTCCCTTGGCTACTCACTTTAAATTATCATATAACTTGTGTCCTCAATCTGAAGAAGACATTGATTACATGTCTCGGGTTCCTTATCCAGTGCAGTTGGTTCGCTTATGTATACTATGGCTTGTATAAGATCTGATTTGGCACATGCAGTTAGTGCAGTTAGCAGATACATGGCAAATTCTTGCAAGAAACATTGAAAAGCAGTTAAGTGGATCTTTAGATACTTGAGGGGCTCTTCTAATTTTTTTTGCATTTTGGTAGAAATTTAGATTGAATCATTGGGTATGTGGATTCAGATTATTCAAGAGATCTTGATAAGAGGATATCACTTAGGATATGTGTTTATCCTTAGAGATTGTGCTATCAGTTGGAAAAGCTACTTTACAAAATATATTAGCTTTGTCTACAATAGAAGTAGAATACTTGGTCATTACAGAGGCAGGTAAAGAGGCTTTGTGGCTGAGAGGATTGATTGGTGAAATCGGTGAAGATTTGCTGATGTTTATTGTATCTGTGATAGTCAGAGTGCAATTTTCTTGATTAAGAATCAAATGTTTCACGAAAGGATTAAGCACATGTGAGGTATCATTTTGTGTGTGATGTGATTGCTCGTAGTGATATATGCAATTTTCTTGATTAAGGATCAAATGTTTCACGAAAGGATTAAGCACATGTGAGGTATCATTTTGTGTGTGATGTGATTGCTCGTAGTGATATTGTAGTGAGTGAGGTCATCTTACCTTCTATACAAGATTCACAAGTTGGAATTGATTCTACCTCAAACTCAATTGAAGGTCCGTTCTTCACTAATTTTTGGATCCTCATTAGATTAATATGACCTAACCTAAGACGCCGAAGATAATTTCATTTGTCTAGATAACCTCGTTATTTTCCTACTAAGTAGTAGTAGTGGTGGTTGTAGTAGTAGTAGTAATAGTAGTAGTGTTATATATAGAGTTAATCATAGGACTTAAAACATAGAGACTACTAACCATATGACCCGAACATATAAGAAAATTACTCAATTTAATAGCCACCATAGAACAGATAAAAAGTAATGAATAACTAACATGATATAAAAGTTCGATGGAAACCAAGTTCTGTGTAAGTTCGAGAACATAATAACCATCATCAAAAATCAAATGTCTATGATTTTCAAAATATAAAGTAAAAGTGTCAGCAATTTTGACATACACTACCGCTACCCTAATTTTGACAGAAACCAACTCTTAGAGAATGTTGCTAACCCTAATTTTGAGAAAATGTGCCCATAAAGGGCATATTTATAACAGTCAATTAAGGTTTCATAATGGCACAATTTTCCTTGGACTTTATTGTTGTAGGCAAATTGAGTCTCACACCTACATTAGAGTCAAAAGAATGATCTAGCAGGACTTACAAGACCCAAGCTCCAATAGATATTTCTAATTGGACCAACTCTTGATCAATTATAATACATCTATTAATTCCAACTTACTCTACCAAAAAGTTGAAATTATATTCTCAAGTTGAGTGATAATTATGAAAGTAAATTATGATGTGATAACAATATCATCTGATCATCATTCCACAAGTCAACCCCCCTGTTTGACCTAAGTCAAATGTACATTATTAGCTCAAAATTTAGGTGACTAGTTCGATGATCGAGTGAAGTCTCATTGCTAGTGACCACAAAGAACTCATCTACGCGGTCCCGTTCAAGGGCACCATATACATCATTATTCTTCTTCCTAAGATCTAGAAAAATATCAATAAGAAAAATTTAAATCTTATCAACATAAAGCGTCAACTTTATTAATTAAGAAAGATATATTTTTGATCACGTCATAAAATGTGTCTCGCTATGCTTGAATTATCAGGTATACTATTTGTGACATCTTATTTGATCATGAAACTTTATATTATTGTTACAAATTAAACACGTGAATAATCGAATATTAATTAATAATGTCGTTCAAAAAATATTAGTTGAAGGGCATCAAACTGCCATCAGGTTTTCGGGTTATCTTTTTGAGTCGAGTTAGGCTCTAAAGCACTACTAAAAGCATCTTAGAATAGGAACTAGTAAGGAAAATTCAATTACGTTTGGACTTAATTTCTTTAAGAATCATAGATTCTACAATTCTATTTAATTAACATTGATGCAAGATAGGAAGATATATGGACAATATGAACTCACTAATACAAAGTTGAAAAAATATATATTATTTTCTAGGAATTGATCTTATGCAATAGTTTCATATTCAAATTGATGGTTACAATTAATGCTTCATCCCTTCAAATTTGGTTCCATCAAATCCAATATTTGACTTTAAAAAAAAAAAAAAAAGAAGTAAATAATTGGGTTACATTGGAGAAATTCATCCTAGTTGCAATCAGGTCACTGAACTTTAATTTGGAGCAACCAAGCCACTGAACTTTAATTTAGAAGCAATTAGGTCACTCCGTTTAGGTTCCTTTAATGTGCCAACGAGAATTAGCTAGCATGTCCATCAAAACTAGCGAAATGCCAACATCACTATCCAAGTCAATAACATTGGAGGTCCAAAAGTTTCACTCAGCTGCTATCAAGTCACTAAACTTTAATTTACAGAAATCAAGTCATGAATCAAGCAATCTCTTCTGGACAAATACCACCCACTTTCTTATATCTTTACCATAAAACAATTTTTGACATTTGTTATTATACTTGCAACACCAACTAGTGCAAACTAATGGGATTTAAAACTCAAATTCATAAATTTCAAAATTCAACCAATAGTAAAATATATCAATTTGGAAGAAAATAAAGAAATTGACCCAATATCACAGAAAAGTACAACATTGGACACCCAACTAAAATACAAATTGAGGAAAACAATAAAATTCAACATTGTTTTTCTTCTAGAAAACCAATTCTCCAATAGTGTGATGTAATTAACTAGTCCCATAAAATGATTTAAAAAATCTATTAGACACGGATGCGACATTGCGAACCAAAAAAATAAAAACTCGACATGAAATCTTATAATATCATAAGTCATTGTCGCACATGCATTGTGAAAGATATCAAAATAAATAGTCATCTCTAGCATGAACATAAACGCGGGTGGGACTGAGCTCAAAATTAATGGTGTCTGCTAATTAACTTTAGTGAATAAATGAATCATGAAGTACTATAAAGGCCAACTTGAAATTTCGTACTAACTTTAGTGAACATTTGTAAAATTAACCCAATACTAGAGAAATCCAATTGATAGATGGAGAGGGGATCAAAAGGAAAATGGAGCCTTGAAAAATGGTGGTCTGAGTAAAGAAAAGCAATTGAAGTTCAATGGTTTGATTGCTCCAAATTTCACGATCCAATTGTAACTTGGTGGAAAGTTTAGTGAACTTTAGTATTATTAATTTGTTAACTGAGAGGGACATGTTGGCATTTTATTGGTACTTTAACGGAGTAACACTCCAATTTTCATAAACATTGGAATGTTACCAAAATTTCAATTATCTTCACTTTAAAAGCGGAAACGATACAAATAAAAGTAATTCCTTTATTTTCAACAATAAATATCAATTAAAACATGGAATTTGGGTTTCTAAAAAAATTAAACATAAGCAACTAATTAATTAATAAACATGTTTTTGAACAAATAAAATTAACTAATAAACTGGAATATAGAAAAAAATTAATATTTTTATTTATTCAAATCATCTTCGCAACTCGCATCACCATCCCATTACAGTTCCAATCGACCGAAACTAACCTGTAAATTATTATAAGGGTGAGTATTTAAAAATACCAAATAAGATATGTGCAGTTTATATACATAATTATATAAAATAATCAAATCTACACTTCATACGACTATTCTCTTGTATAGTATATCGGTAATTAAGCGAGACACGTATCAATAGTCATTTTGAATTCCCGAAAGAGTTCACATTTCGTAATATCAAACTCGAAGGTCTACTTGTAATTCATGCATATTTAATTGAATACATAAAAGTATAACGAAACGAACTAATTGCGTATAAGTATCTTACCTTGTTATTGAAATATAAAATTCTGAATGCACGTTCAAAATCTTTTTCTAAATTTCTCTGCTAGCACGTTCAATTGTTGGGTATTATTTTGATTTCAAAAATATTTTCAAAGACGAATTGGCATGAAGTGGACTGTTTTGGTTTCTGATAAAAATGGCTTGATGGACAGATATGCGTATTGATTTCTGGCCTCAAAATTGTCTACCAGAAGTCTGAAATTGGGGAAGATTTATAGTTGTTTTCCTATTCACGTGAGATATATATACTACTCTAATTCAATTAAATAATAGTAAGTTCGAGTTTTAATTGAATTACAATTAACCTTTTATCCTAATTAAAAATTAAAAGGTTATCTACACGTGGTTGTTTGTTGTAAATGGTAAGTTTATTAGTGAATGACAATTGTATTCCTGCAGTCCTAGAAATTATTGGCATTGTATCCTTAATCATTTTCAATAAATATAGTATTTTAGTTCTCGTTATAATATGCATAAGTCTAATGACTTTTATTCTCTCTTTTCTTTTTCTCTCATTTCACAACATGTTTTCAGCACCATCTACTGCAATCAAAAACTTTTTTTATATATGTGCACAAACGTGAATAATTTGTGAGCCACACAAGGACTCATTCAGATTAGAGACGGCAACAGTTCGGTTCGGGGTCAGTTCGGCCAAAATCATAACCGCACCACCAAATTTTTGGTCATACCATAACCGCACCATAACCACGAAAGTCGGTTCGGTTCGGCTCGGTTCGTATCTCGGTTCGATTCGGTTAATAACCACGAAAATAAATTATTTTTTATAAGTCCAAACTCCTACCGTGAAATTAAATAAACAAATTATAAAGAAAAGGCAATAAAAATAAAAACACAATAATAAACCAATTTAGCAAACAATAAATTAAAATGCAAACAATATCCCAACTTTCAAATGAAAATGAAAAATAAAACACATCAATTGAAAAAATGCAACACTATATTCAATTCACATCAAATAGAACATGGTAGAAAACATGGTATGGGGACTCAATTGAAGAATGTTTGTGACAATTTTTTATAATATTCTTCTCACAATTGAAGAAAGTTGGTGCCAATTTATATATTCTCTAGTTTTCAGTTTTTAATACTGGATCTATGAGATGGATTTTGTAAATTCTTATAATAAATAAAAACAAATATTTACAAGTAAACTCCAATTACTCCATAGAGAATTTCCAAAATGCTTGATGACAACCTCATTATCCAGTATTACAATTTTGGTATGAAGTGTTTATAATTCAAAGATTTAGCAGCTGAAACGGCCTTGAGATTTCTACAAACACTCGATAGATTATCCGAAAAATGATTAAATGAAAAATATATTCAATTCACTTCAATTGAGTTCTACACGATGGCGGTTTACAGAATTGGAGATTATACAGCAATATATTCAATTCACATCAATTAAAACACTTCCAACTGAAGTTTCAATTCCTAATCACCTGGGTGAGCTGCGAAAACTAGGTGGTTGAGGCACTGGGAGAGCTACGACTGGCGGACTACGACGGTGGAGGATGTAAAGGAAGGAGGCAGATTGAGGTTTGAGGCGTGAAGGAAGGAGGCGGAGGATGTCTGGACGTGAAGGATTGGAAAGGATTGAATTGAAACTTGAAACGGGTTGATACTTGAATTAAGGGTTGGGCCATGGGCGAAATGTTAATGGGCTTCACTGTGTTTTACTTTAAAAAAAACATTGCCCTCAAATTGAGCCCAAGAGTTCAAGATTGTCCAATTAATTTTGGGAAAGATTAATGGAAAGTCCAATTGCCCAATTAATTTTTTTTAATAGGTAATCGGTTCGAGGCGGGGCACCGTCGCTAAATACCATACCACCCCATCCCGAACTGATTCACGAAAATCAAAATCATAACCACTCCATTGCACCATCAGTTCGATTTTTTTTTTGCCCAATTTGATTCGATTAACCGTGATTTTCGGTTTTAACAGTTCGAATTGCCATCCCTAGTTCAGATTGTAATGACCTCTATCATATGTTATTATGATATGTTGAAAGTGGCCCAAATCCAATTTCGAAGTACGTGCATTCACCTCGGTAAATGTATCTATCGATTTATGACTTGAGCACGTATAGTCTGTAAAATTATTAATATTTCATTATATCATTCCCCTACTGAATTTGAGCTCGTTCTACTATATTATTCAAAAAATAACACAAAACAAATGTTTAGAAAAAAAGAAAATCATATTTATGGTTTTACTTTTCTGATTAATTATATCGGTTTCTTGACGTTTGTAATTTAAACACTACTGGATTATGACCGATAGAATTTCTATGAGTTGAAAATTTACAATTTTTATATTTTTAAATTTTGGTACACTCGATAGTCATAACGAAATTGCTTAATAATAACAAATTTTGTTCTTTGTTTTGTTTTTATTTAAAATTGCAAAATATATATTTACGATGATTATGGAATATTTTTGTGTATTTAATCTAATTAAATATTTTTAGATGTTCTATTATAAACTTAAATTGATAATATGTCTCATTGCTCCCGAAGAAGCACAACTCTGCAAATAATAATATTTTACTAGAAAACATACTTCTGAAGAGTTAATATTTCTAAATAGTAGTTTGTTAGTGCTCTTGAAGTAGCATACTATTATAAATAAATATTCTAGTTAGATTTTATTTACTCCCGAAGAGCATAATTAAATACGATTTAATGTAAATTATATTTTCACTCCTGGAAAGTGAATATTTGTATAATTTATTATAATAATATGTGATTGCTCATGAATAACATGAACTATAATTTTTAATATGTTAAAAAAATATTGGCCTATTACTCTTGAAGAAATAATAATAAAATATAATGTATCGCTCTAGAATAGCATAGAATTCGATATTTCAATATTTTCAAAAAATATCATACTCAGGCTTTTGCAAAAAGCTTAAATTTTGAAATACTAAAAAAATTATGATGGATTATCAAGATATTTGTTTAGCAGATAATACAAATATTCACACAATTTTTCAAGATAAAAGTACTATTTAAAATTTAACATTAACAGAAGATAATGTTAATATGATATCAGGTGCATTGAATATTTGGTAAAATAATAAAAAATTATATATTGAAAATACACTTTATTCTAGCAAATTCAGAAGAAATTTGCTTAAATGTTAATATAATATCAGGTGCATTGAATATAATTGAAAGCTCCGAAAGAGCTTGTATTATTTTACCAAATAATACAAAATTATATATTGACGATGCACTTTAGTCAAGCAAATTCAGAAGAAATTTGCTTAGTTTTAAAAATATCCACTGCAATGGATATCACATTGAGACAATGTAAGAACATAATATTGAATATCTCTACATAACTTCTTTTGTATTTGGTCAGAAGCAGATAAAAAAAAAATTTCATGCACTCACATCGGTATGTATTATAAATTTATAAAAATTGCCGAATCAAATATTATCCCGAGCCAGAAGTTTATTGATCCAAAAAAAATTATATTTTCGCATGATCAACTTGGACATCCACGAGCTATAATGATGCGTCGAATAATAAACTACTAATATGGACATCCTTTAAAGAACCATAAGATTCTTTTACGTAATGATTATCTATGTATAGCTTGTTCGCAAGACAAGTTAATCATTAGACCTTTGGCTATAAAAGTCAATATTGAATATACAGCTTTTTTGGAAAGAATTCATAGATATATATGTGAGCCAATACACCCAACATGTATATCATTTCGTTATTTTATGGTATTAATTGATTTGTCTACTATATGGTCACATATTTGCTTACTTTCTATTAGAAATGTAACTTTTGATAGAATACTTGCTCAAATTATAAAATTACAAGCTCAATTCTCCGATTACTCAATCAAGACTATTCGTCTTGAAAATTCTGGTGAATTTAGATCACAAGCATTTAATGATTATTGTATGTCGATTTAGATTGTTATTGAACATTCAGTTGCACATGTCTATACATAAAATGGTTTAGCGGAGACGTCTATAACTTATTGTTAGACAATTTCTTATGAAAACAAAACTCATAGCTTTTGTTTGGGGTCATGACATATTACATATTGCGTCATTGGTTCGTATCAGACCAACTGCATATTATCAATATTCATATTTGCAATGAAATTTGGTCATGAACCTAATATTTGTCACCTACGAAATTTTGGTTGTGCTGTTTAAGCCCCTACTTCACCTCCCCCCTCCCTCCCCACAACGTACTAAAATGAGTCTACAACAAAGACTTGGGATTTATGTGGGTTTCGATTCACCATCTATTATTAGGTATCTTGAACATTTAACGGGTGATTTATTTATTGGACGTTCTGCACATTGTCATTTTGACGAAATGAGTTTCCCAACTTTGAGAGGAAAAAATTACATCCTAATAAATAAGGTAAAATTTCTTAAAATGAAACAACTTTATCTCACTTTGATCCCCGTAGCAATTAATGTGAATAAGAGGTTGAAAAATCAATTACCTAATGTATTTGTTGACACAAGAAAAGTGACCGTCATATATACAGGCAGAAAATATTCCAACAAAACTTGATGTCACTGCAGGATAAATTATTGTAACAAATGAATATCTAATACACCAAAAGCGTGGTCGACTAATTGGATCAAAAGACTCTGTACCTCGAAAAATAAAAGTACAAGAGAAAAACCAACCAAAAATTTCAAAAGAATTAACATTAGAAAAGATTGATCAATCAATTATTGAAAATATAGTTTTTGAAAAATCAAAAGTATCCGAAAATAATGAAATCTCAATAAATTATATGTTATCTTATAAATTATGGGAGCGAAATAATATTGTTATAGAGAATATTTTCGTCTTTAACGTGGCTCTTGATATTTTACAAAATGATGATTATGAATCACAGTCTGTTAAATACTGTTAACATAGAAATGATTGACCGAAGTGGAAAGAAACCATACAAGATGAATTGAATTCCTCAGAGAAACGGAAAGTGTTTGAAGTTCTAGTTCGAACACCTGAAAATGTAATCCCTGTTGGATACAAATAGATTTTTGTATGAAAAAAATGAAAATAATGAAACTACAGGATACAAAGTCCGATTCATATATCAAGGTTTCTCACAAAAATCATGAATTGATTATGAGGAAGCATATTCTCCCGTAATTGATACCATCACTTTTAGATTTTTAATTACTTTGACTGTGTCACAAAAGTTCGATATGCGTCTTATGAATGTAGTGACTACCTATTTGTATAGTTTACTTGATAGTTCATGAATTACTTAAAGTGCGAGAAACAAATAATACATGCTCGAGAACCATATTCTTAATTAAATTGCAAAAATCATTATATAGATTGAAACGATGCGGATGCATGATGTATAATCGCCTTAGTGAATATTTGTTGAAGGAATACTATAAAAATGATGATATCTGCCCATGTGTTTTTCTAAAGAAAAGAAATATAGGCTTTGCAATTGTGACTATTTATGTTGATGATTTAAAGTTAACTGAAATTTCTGAAGGTTTCAACGAAAATACAAATTATTTGAAAAATGAATTTGAGATTAAAGATTTGGAAAAAACCAAATTCTGTCTTGAGTTATAGATTGAATATTTTCAAGAATGATTATTTGTTTATCAATCTACGTATACAGAAAAAGTCTTAAAATGATTTTATATGGATTATGCATATTCATTTGCATCATCTATAGTTGTTCGATTACTTGATGTGAGAAAATATTATTTTCATTCACTTGAGGATGGAGAAAAGATTTTTAGTCTTGAAGTGTCATATTTTAATGCAGTTGGAGCATTGACTTATCTTGCAAACTGTACTCGACCCGATATATTTTTCCTATAAATCTCCTTACAAAATATATCTACACCAATACAAAGACATTAAAATGGTGTTAAACATATTTTTCGTTACCTAAAGGGTACTACTGATTTGAGATTCTTTTATTCTCAAAGTTGAGATCTGTTTTAGTAGGATATGCAGATACATGTTATCTCTTTGATCTACATAAAAATAAATCACAAACAGAATACATGTTTACACTGGAGGAACAATTATATCATGGAGATCTGTGAAACAATCATTGACAGTTACATCCTCAAATCACTTTGAAATTATTGCAATCCACGAAGCGGGCCGAGAACGTGTATGGTTGAGGAACATAACCCATCATATACAAGTATCATGCAGATTAATTTCAACAAAAGATAGTCTAACAATTTTGTATAAAGACAATGATGCTTGTATTGCACAACTCAAAGGAGGTTATATCAAAAGTGACAGAACGAAGCATATTTTTCCAAAATTCTTTTATACACACGAGTTTCAAAAGAATGTCGACATGGATATTCAACAAATTCATTCAAGTAATAATATGGATGATTTATTTACAAAAGCACTACTAACATCTACATTGAAAAAATTGGTTCACAAAATTAAAATGCGTCGACTCAAAGATTTTCAGTGATCAATATTAGAGGAAGTAACTGTACTCTTTTTTCCTTCGTTTAGGTTTTATCCCACTGGATTTTCTTAACAAAGTTTTAATGAGGCAGCATTTATTTTTAATACTCCAAAATAATTGTACTATTTTCCCTTCATTTGATTTTTTGTCCCATTGAATTTTTATCAAACAGGATTTTAACAAGATAGATATTTTGTAATGTATTATTCAAGGGTGAATGTTGTAAATTGTATGTTTATTAATGAATGAAAATTGTATCCATACAACTCTAGAAATTATTACCATTGTATCACTAATAATTATCTATAAATATAGGATTTTGATTCTCATTATAATACACAAAAGTTTATTGACTTTTATTCTCTCTTTTCACGACACGACCAATATTATTAGTATTCTTAATTTTTCAAAATACTGTTTAATCCCATTTTCCTTTAATCAGATCTAACTTGTTTGATTTTATCCAAAAAAATAAAAAAAAAAATCTTGGATTAAAAACTTCTAATTAATTACAATATAATATGAGCCAAATATTGATATATTAATTATTACTCTATCAATACATAATTATTTGGATCAAATAAAATTGAATATAATACTTATTTCACTTTAGTTCTTCAACTTTTTAAAATTACTAAAAGGCATCAAGGTCAAAATTCATACCACCGCATAATCTTATTGTATAAAATTTTGGGATGGTACAAACGGAATCCAAATGTCTAATTACATATTAAATTAAAGTTCAGTGACTTTATTGCTTCAAATTGAAATTTAGTGACCTGATTCCAACTTAGGTGAAAACTCAGCAACCTCAATTGTAATTAACAAGTAATTAATTAGAGAACCCGGGTTATATTAAAATTTATTTTTTCTGTTGATTGTATTAATTTCTATTTTTCTTTCTATCTCTTATTGTTTATTTCTATTTTCTATGAAAAATATAAATTGTATTTTTATAAAAAAACATTCTTTTTTCTTTTATTTTTTATTTTTGAAAAATATCCATTTTTTAATTAAATTATAAAATTTTATATAGACTCATTTATAATTAAATTTAAATATAT